>JADKXX010008272.1:0-29300 GCA_017310255.1 Butorides virescens
CCCCTTGCCCTATACCTTCTCTTTGACACCACTCATCCTGCGCCCCTCCCATCCTGCATCCCCATCCTGTGCCTCAACCCTACACCACCAGCCTGCACCCCCTGATCTGCACCCCAAAACCCTGCTCCCCTCTATCCTGCACCCCGCTCTCGTGTGCTTTCCCATCCCGCACCCCCCTTCCTGCACTCCCCATCTAGCGCCCCCCCCACCCCAGTTCCTCCATCCTGCCCCTGCACCGTGGCACGTCAGCATCATCTGGGATGCATCAGGCAGGACGTGAGGGGCGCGCCGGGGGCTGGGGGCCCCTGTGGTTGTGTCCCCCCCACTCTGGTTTGTGTTGCCCTGGCCCCCCAGGGTCCCCCTGGCTGGGCAGAGCGTTGCCTGGGGAGGGGGACACAGGGGCTGCCCTGGCTGAGGGGCCCAAGCTGGCGGGACCGGGATCACGGTGATGGCTGCAGGACACGTGTCTGGATGCCCCATCAGGGAGAAGCGCTTGCTTGGGCTGACGGTGCAGACGTGGAGGGAGGTTTTGTAAGAGATCGCCCCGGGGTGACCCTCCTTTGGCCAGAGTGGCCCTGGCAGGGGATGCTCCCCTCCCCAGGCACCGCTGCTGGTCGGGGTCCCGGGCTGCGCCGCTGGCCGGCTGCCGGTGCCGATGCTGCTTTAGTGCTTAGCACCGCTGCCCCCCTCACCTGGCAGTGGCGAGGGACAGCCTGTCCTAGATCCTTCCTTAATGCCTTTTCCTCTTGCGTGCCTTGGCCAAAACCCCTTCCAGGGACAGTTCCTTCATCACCCCCCCCCAATCTCGTTCCCCTGAAGTTGCAACCTGAGAGCTCATAAAGCAGCGGGGGAGCGGGGGCCGCTCGCCCGGGCTGGTGTCAGTGCCCGAGAGCCGATGTGTGGATCAAGCCCGTGCCACATGGATCGCTCCTGGCTGGATGGGGGGGTCCACGAGGGGCTGAGCTGTCCCCAGTCCCACCATGGGCATGGAGTGGGAGGTTGGTGCAGCGGGTCACGGGCGGCTGCAGTGGATCGGCTGGATAATCAGGATCTGGGACCACGGACAACGCAGATAAATCCAGCCATCGCTCTCAGCAGATGTTTGGGCTCAGGGCTGGCGTGGCGGGTGCCAGGCTGTTCCCTCCTGAGGACCAGCCTTCTGCCCTGGGGTCTGGCTGGGTGCTGAGCCCCCTGCAGCCCCAGCGCCGGCCCCGGCTGCCCCACCGGCTCTTCCTCCCTCCCCAGTCAAATAAGATCGAGAAAGCGGTGTCGGCTGCCCACACTTTCCTGCAGAAGAACCCCAAGCACGAGATGACCTTGAAGTACCTGAACTATTACAGGACGATGCTGGACGTGGATGAATACCTGGTCGACCTGGAGGCTCAGCCCTACGAGGTGAGGAGGGGCTGGGGCTGGGGTGGGAGAGGGGTTCCCCGGAGCTCGTTGCACGCCTGGCTGCCACAGCCTGGCCCTGCCGAACCCCAAGGGAAGCGGCTCTCCCACACTGAGCCCCGGTTGCTCACCTCCTGCCTCCAAAAGAGCATCTTAGGGCCATGGTTTAGTGGTGGGATGGCAGGGTTAGGTTGGACTTGATGATCTTAAAGGGCTTTTCCAACCTAGACGATTCTATGATTCTATGATCCCCATGGGGCCCGTGCTGGGGACGGAGCTGCCCTGGGGAGAGCACGGCAGGTCGGCGCTGCTGGCGGGCAGAGCGGGGCTGCGGCGCCCGGCACGGAGGTGAGTGGTGCCCGCTTGGTCCCCGGCAGCCGATATTCGTGCGGTCGGTGAAGCTGTACAACAACGGGGATTTCCGGAGCAGCGCGGCCGACATGGAGCAGGCGCTGGCCGAGTACTACAGGGCGTACGAGGACTGCCTGGCCGGCTGCGAGGGCGCCTACGAGCTGCAGGAGTTCAAGGACTTCTACCCCGCCATCGCAGGTGACCGGGCAGGGGGTTGGAGGCTGCTAGGCTCGTGGCGGGGGGCTGGGGGCCGTTGGGGTGCAGTGCCTGACGCCTCCCCCCCAGACCACTTTGTGAGCGTGCTGCAGTGCAAGGTAGACTGTGAGACCGAGCTCACCCCCAACGTGGGCGGCTACTTCGTGGAGAAGTTCGTGGCCACCATGTACCACTACCTGCAGTTCGCCTACTACAAGCGTGAGTGCTGGCGGGAGTGGGGGGGGGGCTGTGCCTCCAGGGCACCCCGGGGTGCTGCGGGCCCCTGGGTGGGGTGTCACCCCCTGCGTCACCCGGCGCTGCTCCCTGCAGTGAACGACGTGCGGGACGCGGTGCGCAGCGTCTCCAGCTACATGCTCTTCGACCCGGGCGACGCCGTGATGCAGCAGAACCTGGTCTACTACCGCTTCCACCGCGAGCGCTGGCGCCTGCAGGAGGAGGACTTTGAGCCCCGGCCGGTGAGGACCCCCCCAGTCCCCCCTGTCCCGCGGCTCTGCGGGCGCCGGAGGGGCTGACGCAGCCCCCGCTCCCTCCCTGTGCCCAGGAAGCCGTGCGCTACCACAACCGGACGGCCGCCCAGAAGAAGATGCTGGACTTCGCCATGCAGTACCTGCAAGCTGACGATGAGGTAGACAACGTCCCCGGTGCAGGGTGCATCTGGGTGCTTTTGGGGGTGCTGGGGTGGTGCGGGTGGGTGCTGTGGATACCCCAAGGTAGGGCCCTTTCTCAGGCAGGGGGTCTGACCACCAAACCAGCCCTGGAGAAGAGGCTGTAGCTCGGGGATGAGCTGTGGGTAGGGCCGTCGAGCCCCGCTACCCCCTGCTTGTCCCACGCTGCAGATGGAGGTGGACGGCGGCGAGGGGCCGGAGGCGTGGGACCTGCCCTCCGACGGCGAGTTCGAGGGTGAAGGCGACTACGAGGAGGGCTTCTTCGCAGAGTGGTGGCAGGAGCCCAGGACCAAAGGGGACAAAGCCGACGAAGGTTCCTGATGCCAGGGGTGGGGGCTGTGCTGGGGGGGCGGCTGCTGCCAGCGCCCCGGTGCCATCGAGCCCTCCTTGTTTGCAGAGACCCTGTGATGAGCCAGGCGAAGGGGGGCCTGGCCCCGGCAGAGCTGGACGGCGGTGGCCCTGCGACACCATCCTGGGGACACCAGGCCCCTGCCAGCTGCTGCACAGAAACTTGGGCTCGTGGGGAAGGGCTGATCCTGCCCGGTGCCCTGCGGCAGGGCTGCCTTTGCCATCTGGACATCTGCTGCCCTGAGCGCAGCCCAATTCCCGTCGGCCGAGCACCGGCACCGACGAACCTCCCTGCCTGCCCGGGAGCTTGCCCTGGGCCATCCGTGTCCCCAGTGTCCCCAGGAGCCCCGGCCAGCGGCGGTGCCTTGCAGCACTGGGGTAAACCCAGTGTCCCTTTGCTCCTCCCCAGGAGCTGCGGACGGTGCGCTGGGACCGACCCCCGGGTTGTCTTGAGCGGTTCGGGGGGCTGCCCCTGCTCTGGGAGCGATGCATGGTGCTGCCAGAGCCGGGCGTGCATGCGGGTCCTGTCCCTCCTCCGAGCTCCCCTGGGCTCCTACCCTGGTGCCTCCAGCCTCCCAGCCCACCCCCAGAGCCCGGGGTCCCTTCAGAGCCCACGGCCTGGTGCTACAAGGGGGGTCCCGGTGTGCCGGCGTCCCCGTGCTGCCGTGTGGCTGCAGCCTGGTGAGGCTGCGTCACCCGTGCCCTGCGTGTGCCTTGAATGTTCGTCACACCAGCCCTCTGTAGCCTTAAGCTCCGTTAATTTAATACTTCCCAACTTGCACAGTCGCTGTTTTTTTTTTTTTTTTTTTTTTAATATATTTACTGGTGCTGAACTTTTAATAAAACCCAGACCAGTCTTTTCACGGCTGCTTCCGCCTCGGGGCTCCCTGGGGCTGGGGTGTGCTGCTGCCGCAGGAATGGGGTGCTTGGGGGGCGGGAGAGGCCCTGCCGTGGGAGGGATGGGTTGGGGGGCTGGAAGCCCCCATAAAGTGGGGGAGACCCCACAGGTGGAGCAGTTGGGGAGCTTGTAGGGCTGGGGAGCCTTGGGGGCCATGAGAGCAGCCAGGGTCTTGTGGGGCTGAGGGGTCCCTGAGGGGGCCACAACCACACTTACAGGGATGTGTGACCCCCGGTTGTGCAGGGAAGGCTGCCAGGTGGCATGGGGGGGCTGCTGGGGGGCAGCATGGCTCACCCTGATATGGGTGTTTGGGGTGCAATGTGCATCACCTGCTGGTTGTTTTGGGGGGGTTGCATTACCCTGACACTGGTCCTTCGGGGGTGCATTGTGCTGCTGCTGGTCCGGAGGGTGCAGCCTGCGTCCCCCAGCACTCCGGAGTGGCAGGGTGGGATGACCCCCCCCTCCTGCCGGCGGCAGGGCGTTTTGGAGGCCATTTCGGAGGCCGCTGCTGCTGCTGACAAGCCCATGCCTGCCCTGGGCACAGGGCGTCGGGCAGCGTGCGGCCGTCTCACTCCTCCCTGCTGCGCCGGGCGCATTCCTGCTCCCCATGGAAGTTGGCTGCGAGGACTGAAACCGAGAGGCTGAATCACCGCGTTCGCCCCGGGTGAGGGAAGGGAAGGGAAGGGAAGGAAGGGGGCGGCGGGGAGGCTGCCAGCACCCCACCCTGCCTTGCCTTGGAGCTCCCATTTACCAGGGCTTTCCCAGCGCTGCCCTCGTTGGGCACCGGGATGGGGGACGGGGCTGAGCCCCCAGAGCTGCGGGGCTGCGGGCAGAGCTAAGGGGAGGCAGCGCAGCCCCTTGCACCCCTGCGCAGGGCAGGGCTGTCCCGTCCCCTCGGGAGGAGCGGGGTTTGTCACCGATGGGTCACAGCCACGCCAGCCCGGCGGGGTGCGGCCCGTGGCGCTTGTGCCCGGATCAGCGGGAAGCGCTCAGCCCAGCGCGCTGGCGTCGCAGCCCGGAGGGCAAGGCCTTGTTTATCTTCCCAACAAGCCGGGCAAGGGTGGCACAGGGCCCACGGGGCCTCCGCCCTGCTCCGACGCGCGCCTGGGCACGGCTGTCCCCTCGCCAGCCCCAAACTCACGTTGGGGCACACGGCTCCTTCCTCCCACTCCTCTGCCAGCGCCGGGTGAAGCCCCTTGCAGCACCCAGCCGGGGTCCCCCGGGGTCCCCTCGCTGCTCCCACCACAGCTGCTGGGTGCAGAGGTGCTGGCTGGGTCTGGCGCTGCCGGCAGCGCCGAGCAGGAGCAGCAGCAGTGGCCGAGGCTGCGAGCGTGGCCCCACTGTCCCCTGTGGCCCCACTGTCCCCTGTGGCCCCACTGTCCCCTGTGGCACGCAGGGCTGACAGAGCCGGGCTGCGGGGAGGTGCCAGGGGTGCAGAGGTGGGACGCAGGGACATAAGAAGGGGTACAGGGGTGCGGGGGGGGGGTAAGCCTCCAGGACTCCGTGGGTTAACACCATGAAGGCAGCACTGGGCTTCCCTGACCTTGACCAAGAAGGAACATAAATGAGTTTTTTGGCTGCCATCTCAGCAGTGCCGTGCCGTGCCAGGCTGTGCCGTGCCGTGCCGTGTGTCCCTTTCCTGCTCGCGCTGGGAGGGCTCTGGCTGCGCTTTGGATCCCCCGCTCCGTGCACAGCGATGAAATCCCGTTGCCTTGCAGGGGTGTTCCAAGCGCTGTCTCTCGCCTCCTTCCAGAGCTGTTGATTTCCCAACTGAGTCAGCGCCTGCAGCCAGATGTGGCAGAGGCCTGCGCAGGGCCTGACGGCGGGGGGGGCGCAGATCTGTACCCTCACCCTCATCTCCAAATCTGGGGATCCCCCACCCGGTGCTCATTGGTGACGCCGGCGCTGAAGGCTTTGCCCCGGGGCTGGTGGGGAATGGGTGAGCCAGGACGCGGTGGCAGCACCCGGCTGGACCAGTCTGGCCAGGGATGGAGGTGACGCAGGCTGCCGTCAGCCGCCCGAGCCCTTCCCCAGCGCCTCTTACTGCCGCTGCTGGGCTCCTGCCTCAGTTTCCCCACCCGGGCGGTGTGGAGCCCCTTCCCGGGGCTGGGTGATGTTCCAGGGCCGGACTCTGCCCCGCTGCTGCCGCACTGCCGGCTCCGTGCCTGGGCACCGATTGGTGCAAACACCATAAATGATGCAGGAGGCTGGGGGCGGCCCACGCAGCACCCACGGCGCGGGGCACGAAGGCTCTAAGGGCGGCCTGGCCCGGCTGGGGCGGGCGGGAGCGCAGGGCCGGGGGGGCAGCCCCGAGCCCCCTGCCCGCTCCGCTCCCTGCCGGCCCCCTCCTGGCCGGGTGCTGGCCGTGGAGCAACGCTGCAGCCCCCGCGGGACCGGGGTGTCTGCAGCCCACGGGCGGCGCCGGGGGTGTGTGGGGACCGGCAGGGGCGAGGCCGTGGGGTCCCCGAGCTCCCTCGCAGGGGTCCCGGCACCCCACGCCTGCCCGGGGGTGTGTGTGTGTGTGTGTGTGTGCACCCCACGTGCACACCCCGGCGTGGGAGGGGTCCCCGCACCCCCGGGGTCCCAGCAACCCCACAGCCCTCGGGGGTCCCCGCCCGCCCCGCCCTGCCCAGGTACGGCCCTGGCCCCGCCCCCGCCCCGCCCCGGGCTCCGCCTCACCCCGCCCAGTGACGTCACCCAGGTGGTCCCCCTCGCGGCCGCGCCCTTCCCCGCCCGCCGCCGCGCCCCGCCCACCCCGCGCCGCCGTCCAATCGCCTTCCGGCGAAGGGCGGGGCGGCCGCGCCCCCGCCAATGGAGAGCGGATAAACACGTCGGGCGGGGGCGGTGCCCGGTCCGCCGCGGGGTTGACGGGCGTGAGGGCGGTCCAATAACCATCCGGCGGCGCGGGGGCGGGGCGTGAAGCGGGGCGGGGCAGGGCGGGGCGGGGGCGGGGCGGTGCGCGGGGCGCTGCTCGCCTTTTGTTCGGGCAGGAGCGGGGCGGCCGCCAGTGTCCGCGCAGGGGGAGCCGCCGCGCAGGTGAGCGGGGCCGGGCCGGGGACGCGCAGCAGCGCCTGGGGGGCCGGGCCCGGAGGGGCCGGGGCGGGGGGCCGGAGCAGCCGGGTGTCCCGGGCTGGGGAGCGCCGGGGCTGGGGAGCGGCTGCGCTCGGGGCTGGGAGGAACCAGGTGTCCGGGCCGGTCCCGCCGCCGCCTGGGGCAGGGCTCTCCTCAGGCGGCAGAGCAGGCGCGGAGCCGTGCGCCCGGCTTGTCCCGCGTGGGGCCGGGGCGAGCGCCGCGGCTGTCGGCGGCCGAGCCCAGCCTGCGCGGATCCGGTCGGGCGGGTCCCCGGGGCTCGCCCCCGCCGGCGGCCGGGCTGCCCCGGGCCCCCGCTCCCCGCCCGGCGCTTCAGGAACGAGTTTGCAAGTTGCGGCCCGGTGCGAGGCGGCGGCGGCGGCGGCGGCTTCGTCCTGGGCACCGCCCGGGCGGGCTCGGAGCGGCGGCTCCGCGGGCGAGGCGGTGGCGGGGCTGCGGGCGAGGCCCTGGCACGCTGCGCGCCCAGGTGGCCGTGGGGCTCTTACGTAAACCGGGGCTGCTCGGTGCCACGGCCGCGCCGGGAGTCATTGAGTCATCCCTGACGGCCCCGTGCTGCCGCCCCGCCCGCCCCGGGCGCCCCTCGGTGCTGCCGGCCCCGCCGGTGGGTGCCCCTCGCCTGCAGCCGGGTTGGCAAAGCGCTCTCCCAGGCCGCCGTGGGTGGGAGTCCAAGGGGGGGCGAGAAGGATTTGGGCTGGCCCGGTGTCACCCTGGGCAGCCCCACTACGGGCTGGAGGAGCGTTGGGTGCCGCTCAGCGCGGGGTTCCCGGCTGAGCCCCCTGACAGCGGGTATCTGTGCGGGGAAACTCGGCTGGCTTTTTGTCTGCTGTTTGGAGAGAAGCGAGCACTCTTAATTGCATTAGCTGAGTGATTAGCTTAATTAATCAGGTTTACAGCACAGATGAAAGGATAATGCTGAAACGCCGCCGGGAGTTGCCCGGAGAAGGAAGACGTAGGCTGTCGTACGAGCAACTTGGAGGGACGTTTGGGCCATGAGAGGAGCGTGAACGCTTGCCGAGAGGGCACGGCCACCTGCTGGGGACGGTCCTGGGTGACCTGTGTCACCGTCGTGCCTGCATGGGTGCGAAGGCAGCAGCCTGCGCCCGCTCTCGCCAGGCTGTGGTGTCCCTGCACCCCCCTGGCTTTCCCCCGATGCTGTTGGGGCGCCTGGGCGAGCTCCATGTCTGGGGTGATGTTCCCTGTTGGCTTCCCTGTGCTCGAAGGGTGGGGGGGGGGCTGGGAACACCCTGTGGCCCAGCCGCCGTGATTGCTGCACCCCCCTGCTCCAGCCCACGTCATGCTGGTTTTGGCGCTGGTGCCGCTTGCCAGCCCCGACACCCGGCGGTCTCGCGTCCGTCTGCCATCGGGCTGGCGGGGAGCCGGGGGCGAAGCGTCTCCTTGCCAGCTGCCGCGGGGCCGGGGCTGGAGCGGTGCCGGGGCTGCCGGGGGCGTTCGCTCAGGGCTGTCATCCAGGGTGGGTGCGGTGCCCACCGGGTCTGCTCCTGCCCCTGTTCTCGGCGGGGAGCAGGCATCCGGCCCAGCCGGTAACGGGGCTGGGGACATTTTAAGGTCCCTTTCTGTGTCCTTGTCGGTGTTTTATCAGAGTCGGCTGGAAGGATGCGGGGTACCCAGTGGAACAGGCTTTGCACATCTGAAGCCTGTAATCGTTCATCGCTTTGGAGGATTTCCATCGAGTGTCATGAAAAACCCATTTTACTGCTAATTTGGCTTAAACAACTTGGCCATCAGGACAGGAATGCACAGAGCTCCTGGCATCAGTGGCTGAGGGGTGTTTTCCCCTCCAGTGCTGGCTCCTGCCTGGGTGCTGGGGGAGATGTGGGTCCCCAGTGCTTGGGGGGTTGCAGGGCACTGGGGGAAGGTGGGGGTGGCCACAGCAGGGCTCTCCCTCCCAGACAATGGCGTTACGGTCTATTGTCTGGGCGATGTGGCGTGTCCTCACCGGTCTGGGCGATGCCGAGTGTCCTCACCGGCTCCAGGAAACGCCTGCATCCCGGTGGGGCTGAGCCGGGCTGCTGGGGGGGGTCTGGTGGGGCTGGGTGCGCGAGCGATTTGTGCGCTGTCCCTGGAGCATCGACCACCTCAGCGGTGCCGGTGGCTCGTGGCTTGCCTGCAGCTGGGGCCCTTGGAGAATTTCCCCTCTGGTCCCAGGGCTGTATTTCAGTGTAATATTCAGTGCTGTCCTAATCCCATTAACTCTCCCCTTTGTTTCCCCCACCTGAAATCCTTAATCAGCTGGGACAGGCCACTGTGGTGCAGCTGCATGGCTCTTTCAGCTGAGACTGTTCCTGTGACGATGGCTTCCCTTCAAGGCTGTGGTTTGGTGTGGGAGCACTTGATGGGATTTGGCTTTTTATCGCACTTCCAGATCTCCGAGGTTTAAGACGGCGCTCCTGCCGCTCGCAGATGGCAGAGCCTTGGGGAGCGGAGCTGCCCTTGGCCCCTGCTTTGCAAGCTGGGGGAGCGGAGGCTCTTTGCAGAGAACTCGCAAGACTTTTAATTGCAGCATCTGTACTGAGCCTTGCGCTAGGCTGGAAGGTTTAAATTAGACTGGCTTGTAATTAACCGAAGTTAAAAAGAATAATTTCTGTTAAAACAGTACAAGCCTACCTTGGACTTCAGCCTTTACCTTGTTTTCAGACGGTGCTTTCCCACCTAGACAGGGTGTGTGGGGCACCCAGCATCACCCAGAGGGCTGGGGCTTGGGTGGTGGCTCTCGGTCCCGTGAGACCGTGGGGTGTCTCGAGTTGGTCTGTGCGGATGGAAGCAGCTGGGATGGCAGCTCGGGAGGACACCAGGGCTGTGCTGGTGCCTGGAATCGCTGCAGTGTTCTCTGCCTCGGGAGGGTTGGTTTTACCCCCCTTCCCCATGGATGCTGTTTGGTGAAGCGGTGAAGGATGGCGGGGGTGTGAATGTGCAGGTACTCCCTCTCCAAAGAAGTCTTAAAACTTGACCTAAGCAGCTAAACACCATGTCTGTGCCTAAACTGGGTTGGCTTCGGAGCCGCGCCGGTGCCTCGATGGGCAGAGCTCCTCACCCCCTCTGCTTCCCACCTCTGGTGCGGGAACGCCGCACGGCTTGTCGATGGCTGCGGTGGGAGATGAAGATGTTTCTAATTAGGCAGAGGTTTGAAATACCCTTCTAAATATGCCAGCCCTGATGCGTTTTGCTGTGGCTGCTGACAGGCCCGGAGGCATTTCAACACACCTCGGTTGCTCAGCTCCGAAATCGCTTTGCAAACAGGGCAGGAGCTTCGCGCTGCGGATGCTGGGGCGCGTCGGGCACCCCCACGACGTCTGCCTCGCCGCGTTTGAACCGAGCGAGTCCTTGGGGCTCCTCCTGAGATCCTGAGCAGGAGCTGGTGGCGGGGTGGAGGTGGGATGCTCGGTGTTCTCCGAATATCCCACGCCTGGCTGATCAAACCCGCGGGAGGCGGCGAAGGCAAAGCGAGCAGTGATGCCCTCCCGGAGAGGAGCTTGCTCCGGCGCTGGCGGCGCAGACCCTGGGGTGTGGGATGCGCCATGGTCCCGCCTGGCTTTTGGGGCTGGATGGCTGGATACAGCGCGTATGCTTCGCTGGTGGGGGAGAGACCTTTGGCTGCCGTAAGGAGCCCTGCCGTAATCGCTGTGACGCGCAGGCAGAGCCCTGGTGACAAATCATTAACTTGCTCCGACAGGCCGGGTGCTGACGGGTGTTGGTGATAATTTCTTGTGAAGCGTCTGAACTTTACAGATGTAATGCAATTGGATGGAGAAATTAAGCCGGGGCTCGGCAGCCCTGTGTCCCTACCCGCTGCCTCGGCTCCTCGGGCAGCATCAGGGCCAGGTGGTAAAATCCTGTGATTCTGGGCACCATGACTGGAGCTGGGAACAGCCTGTGAGCCTCAAAGCCTAAATTTAAAGCCTGCAATTATCATGTTCTTAAAAGGACAACTTGTTCTTTGTGCTCTTTAAAACAAAATAATGATTATTTTATTTTTTTTCTTATCCAGATGGAGTTATTGTGATTAATTGTATCATGCCAGTTCTCCTTTCCGTGGACAAGTGGCGAGTTCCCATCTTTCCCAGCAGCGTTTCTAATGAGCTCAGCAAAATTTTATTGAGGAGGGGGTGTTCCCACGTGGGCCCTCCCGATCCCACTGTCTCCGTGGATGGTGGTGTCTGTGCCAGCAAGCAGGGATGTGGGGCGGGGAGATGCTCTGATGGAGACCCCACGATGGGTCTTTGGCATGTGAATGTCCCTGGGAAGTCCCTCCCTGGGCTGGGACATGCAGTGGGGCTTGCCCCATGCGGGCAGAGCTGGCCAGGCACGGCACCGGAGCTGTGCAAGGGGGAGCTGCCCCCAAATCAGGGCACAACAGAGCTGCCGGATCCATGCCGGTGCCCAGCAGCGCTGTGCGTGTGGGGCAGGGAGGTAACGCCGGGCGAGCCAGGGCTGTGGCAGGGCACGGCGTGGCCAACGGGGCTCCCTGGGGAAGCCCGAGCTGTGGTTCAGTGCTTTGGCACAGCTCTTGCACGAGCCCTGGGTGCCCGGTGGTTCTCCGGGCCATGGTGCCCCCATGCGAGGGCTTGGCCACCCCTCGGCGTGCTGCGGGAAGGGTGGGTGTCGTGCCCGGCATCGCGTCTGCTCTCGCAACGGGAGAGGGCTTGATGGATAATACCTTGTCATTTTGGGATTTGAAGTGCCAAAATATTACAGCCTGGACTTGGCGTGTGCTGGAGCTGTCAGGAGCTGTTAATTCGGGTGAAGGCGAAGCGCTTCCAGAGGCTTGGGGAATGTGCTCTGCTTTGATGGAGAGCATCAGCTGAGCAGAGCGGGCTGCAGCGGAGACGCCGTGCTGCCGGGGCCGGCTCTGCCGCCGGGATCCCAGTCTTGCCGTGCTTGGGGGGATGCGGCACCCCGGTGCTGCCTGGATAGTGGGAGCGTGGGCTTTGCGTGGGGCTTTCGGCAAACTGAACCTCATCCAGAGCAGCTGGAGAATAAATAAGGTTTGAGAGCCTTCTCCAGTGAGGGAGCCCCGGTCTGAAGAGTGGCTCTTGCGCCCCATCGCTGCCTTACCCCAGTGACCTGAAGTTGTTGGAGCTGATGGGGTGACTGGGAGCTGCTCCGGAGGTGGGAGTGCGATGAACAAAAGCCATTGGCTCCTTTGTGTGCAGGGCCAGGGCAGCCTCGCGTCGTTACAGCCTGCTTTCTAACGAGAGGCCGGTCGCCCGTCTCCTCCTCATTAAACTTCAAGCTGCTCTCGTTCCCCTTTGAATTCTTCCACTTATCTTCCCTGTAAAGCCCCATTGAAAGGGCTCTCATGGTAGCCAGGATCTGACTCCCAACGCTTCCCATTGATGCTGGGAAGGTCTTGAAAAGCTCCTTTCTCTGCCTCCTCCTGCTGCGTGTTCCTGCGAGGGATCCTCTTCAAAACCGCGGAAGATTTTGTACGGTGCTGGGTCTGCGGCGGCGTCTGCGGGAGCTTCGTTAGCTGCTGCCCCAGCTTCGTTAGCTGTCGGTGCAATGGTGTCGCTTCTGGGTGCCTCTGGGTGGGGGGTTGGGGTGATGGGGGACCTCGGGGTGCAGCTCTCTTGGGTGCACCAAGCCCTGGGGTGCTGTCGAGGCTGCTCTCCCCCAGCCTCGCTGTCTGAGCAAGCGGTCACTTAATCCCCTGGCTTCTCCAGGCAGGTTGGAAGGGGGGGGGACTGGGGATCGTTTGCATGCAGCATTAAGTGCTTCTAAAATAGAGTCTTTCCTTGCATTGCATTTGTGGAATTGCCTTAACTGCCTCTTTCCTTTTCTTAAAAGCCTAAGTGACTGTAATTACCATCGCTCGCATGCCTCCCGCAGCCCAGCTCACCCCCTCGCGCCGTGCGGCTCCTGAGCGGGGGCACCTCCAGCTCTGCTGCTCTCCGTTCCCGGAGGGGCTGGGAAGGATGCGTGCAAGGATGGGGCTCTGCGGAGGGCTACGGCAGCCCCTCGCCCAGCATCCCACGCTGCTCTGGCGTGGACAGCACGGCGTGCTCCGCACAGGGGCGAGGGCAGGCTGGAGCCACACGTGATGTCCTCAGGCTGCCCCTTGCACCCACCGACCCCCAGCTCCTGGGGCCTTCTGTGCAGCCCTTGCCTGGGACTTGGGGGTGCTTTGTGCCCTCTGCCTGCTTGCTTAGGGGTGAACCCCCCCATTGGGGGTCACGGCTGCTCACCCCAGGGACTGCTGCCCCCCCACAATGTCCCTGGGCAATAATTATTTTTGCACGAAGCAGCGTTCATGGCTTCCCTGCTGCTGTTTTGGGCAGCTCAGCCCTACATCTGTCGGCCGTGTCCTGCCTGCGTGAGGCTGAAGGCTTCTCCCGGCAGCCGGAGGGAAGGGCTGGTCAGGCCCAGGGCTGCGTGTTTGCTGGAGACTTCCTCCGCAGACGGTGTCCCGGGGGGGGGACGATGCTGCCTGGATGCTGATCAAATGGCTCTGGGGGCGGATGAGCTGCTGGCCGGTGCCTTACAGCCGCAGGAGCTTCCTCTGCCGTCCCCGGCGTTCCTGGCTGTGGGAAGTGGTGGGAGAGGGATTAACCTTCTCCTGGCTCTCCCTTGCATGGAGGGTGGCTGGAGCCCTTGCACAGCCCCGTGTCCCATGTGGGGCTGTTGGAGGTGCTCCCCCAAACCTGCTGTCCCTGCTGTGGGGTCCCCCACATCTGCCTCGACATTTCCTGGGGGGTTTCTTGCTCTTCCCAGGAGTGACTCCTGTTTCCCTGGGGGTCCCAGCTCTGTGCAGGCAGGGGGGCTCAGCCAGAGTTTGGTGGTACCTGGTGGGAGGGAGATAAGGGCAGGAATGGTCCTGGAGGGGGCTGGAGCCCACCCAAGCATCCCCTGTGCTTGTGGCTGACCCTTCCAGAGCAGGTATTTCCCATGTGCCCTAAATACCTCCGGCTTCTCCCTCCCACGTGAACTGCTGCCCTCCCCTTTGCTGCTTCCTGGGGGATGACGGGGGTCCTGCCCCCCTGCAGCCCTTCACCAGCAAAAGCATCGCTGGTAAATGGCTCCCGCTGAAGGTGAACCCAGGTGTAACTGGCGTCCCTTGCCTGGAGGGACCACCCGTCTCACTCTGATCCTGCGGAGGAGGAGGAGGGACATCTGGGGACAGGGCTCAGCCGAGGAGGATGGGGGAGAGAAGCTCATGTTGGGTGTCTGGCCCTCGCTGAGTGATGAGCTGAGGATGCTTGACACAGGGTTCAGAAAATGTCACTGCTCGCCGCTGGAGCGCCTGACATTTGTTCCACAGGCTCCGTCACTTTGGGTGCCGCCGGCCTCGCTGGCTGCGGGCGGAGCGATGCTGCAGGAAAAGGATGGGGGCTGTGTTTAATGAGGTGCCTGTGGTCCCTTCTGGGGGGTGCTCCTGGGGATAGAGCCCCCCCCCCCGAGCCGTGTAGCACCCATCCCTGGTGGCCCCTGCTGCAGGGTGCTGTGCTCAGACGGGTCTGACGTGCTGCTCGTTAGCCTGGACCCACTCTGCGGCTTGGAGCTTGTCTGGGGCCGATCACCTGAGTGCGTGGCTGGGCTCTGAGGAGCTTTGCTGGCTTTTGATGTCTCTGGGGTGCCGGCAGTGCAGACGGAGGGGGTGGCAGGGGGTGGCTCATGCATAATGCAGGGCTCTGCGAGAAGCCAGTGTCTGAGCTGAACCCAAGGAGGTTTGAAAAATTAAGTGCCTGTCAAACGCCTGTAAACTGTAGAGCAGCCGTTACCGGTCGACCGACGGTGCGGGCAGCACCAGCCCCTCCTGCCAGCTCCGGGTTGCTGCTGCCTGGGGGCTCCTGCCCTGGCTGGGGTGGGCGTTCAAGGTCCTTACACCCCCATCTGTGGTGCAGGGAGCTTTCCTGCCCTCGGCTCCGCTCTCCCCTTGCCCGCCCTGTCCAGGGCAGTTTTCCAGTGTTGGCCTGGGGGTGCTGGGGTCCCCCTGGCCACAGCCCCGCTGCCGGGGTTCTGCGGGCCAGCTCCTGGCTGGGTTGTGCCATGGCTCGCTCCAGCTCCTGCGCTGTGGTGGCTTGCCCCAGCGGTGCCAGCACAGAATCCCAGAATGGCAAGGGTTGGAAGGGACCTCAGGAGATGACCCAGTCCAACCCCCCTGCTCAAGCAGGCTCTCCTAGAGCATGTTACACAGGACTTCATCCAGGCGGGGGTTGAATATCTCCAGAGAAGGAGACTCCACAACCCCCCTGGGCAGCCTGGGCCAGGGCTCCATCACCCTCAGAGTAAAGAAGTTTTTCCTCATATTCAACTGAAACCTCTTATGTCTCAGTTTGTACCCATTGCCCCTTGTCCTGGCACTGGGCACCACTGCAAAGAGTCTGGCTCCATCCTCGTGACTTCCATCCTTAAGATATTTGTACGTGTTGATGAGGACCCCCTCTCAGTCTTCTCTTCTGCAGGCTGAACAAGCCCAACTCTCTCAGCCTTTCCTCGTAGGGGAGATGCTCCAGTCCCTTTATCATCCTTGTTGCTCTCCTCTGGACTCTTTCTAGGAGTTCCTCATCTTTCTTGAACTGGGGAGCCCAGAGCTGGACCCAGTGCTCCGGGTGGGGTCTCACCAGGGCAGAGTAGCAGAGCACCCCCCTGCCCACCGCGCTTCCTCGGGCACGATTTGGCGTCGCTTTTCTCAGGCTTCCCGCCACAGTTTGGAAGCTCTGCTGCCACGGCCAGGGTGACCCAGCGGGGAGGACTTGCTCTCCCAAACACCCCTGCAACAGCTCGTGAATACACACGGGGGGTATGCGGCGCGGTGGCACTCCCAGCTCGGCGCAGGGGCTCTCCTGGCCAAACCCTGCTCTGGCACGGGGTAGGGAGCGGAGCCGGGCTCGCCCCTCGCCCCCGGCGCCGTGCGTCACCCACCGCCCTGCCGCACCAAACGGAAACCCCAGCTCCCGCCCGCGCCTGGGAATGATCTGCCCCCGCTGGCCTCCATTAGTGGGTCCCTCGCTTGCTGCCTTATAAACATGCATTATGCACAACCCATTAAAGCTGGAGCAGTACTTAGGCTGTGGATTGCTGCTTGACAGCTCAGAAAATACCGAATTGACAGGAGCAGTGCCCTGCAGTGGCTCTGGGAAGGTGGCTGGGGGGCAGGGATGGACACAGTGGGGTGCAGGATGCATCCACCCAGGGGGACGGGAGCGTGGTGGGGCTCCTGCCTCCCACCCCGCCGCTGCTCCATGGGAATGAGCGTTTGTGCCCGGGCTGGGATTTTTTCCCCGATGAGCACCAGGCTGTGCCGCTCGCGAGGGCTCGGCCGCTCCTTGGGAACAGCCGGCAGCGCTGGGGCGAGCCGCACCAAGCCCATGCGCGCCGTGCCCTGCCGGGCCGCCCCGCACAAGCCGCGTCCTCGGCCACCACCCGACGCCCTGACTCAGCCGCTGGCGTGGCGGGGGACCGGGGCTGGCGGGGGGCTCGTCCCCCGTTCCCCTTGCTCCCCCAAGGAGGGTGCTGGGGCCCGAGGCTGCCGCACCAGCCTGGCTGGTCCCTGCGAGCCCCGAGCCGTGCCGGCCGGTGGAGTGGAGGAGCCAGGGGTGCGTGGCCCCCCCAGTCCAGGTTGCTGCATGAATCAGTGCCGGCGGAGGCGGTAATTACGCCTCTGTTTGGACGTGCGGTTGCTGCTGCGCCCAGCTATGCTGGGTGCCGGGCGGCAGCTGCTCCCTTTGCCTCTTATCGCCTCCGAAACCCTGACTCATCCCCACCCCTGCGTGGCCGGAGGAAGGGGCAGAGACCCCGGGGTTGGCCGGGTGGGGGGGCTGGGTGCTGCCTCCATCCCTCCCCTCCTGGCCATGTTGGGGGGCTGGATGTGGAGCTGGTGCCTCGCAGCCATGCAGCGTCCGCCTGTCCCCCCCCCCCATGAGCTATGGGGTTAATCCGTGAGCCCTCCTCCTTCAGCCCCAAATTAAAGACAAGGGAAGCCCAGCTCTGCTCGCAAGAAACCTTGGCTGGTTTGTCCTGAGTTTTGGGATGCGCTGGGCTGCCCTGTCCTGGCACCGCGCAGCCACGGCGTGGTGCTCAGCACAGCATGGGGAGCACCCAGCCCCAGGACCGTGCCATGGGCGCTTGTGGTGCTGAGCACCCACAGGAGAGCCGAGCCGGTGGCTTTGCCTGGTTATTTTTAGGTGCTTTAGGAGTGTCCCAGAGGGCTTCTAAAAAGGTTGGTTTTATTCTTGGAGCTCCAGCCTTGTGGCTGGCCCCAGCTCTCTGCCAAGCCCTGTCTGTGGAAACTGGTCTTTAAAAAGCCCGTGGGCAGCCGGGGGAGCCTGGAGCTGGGGGGGGCCTGGCTGCGGGGCCCCTCCACGCCGGGCAGAGCCTGCTCACACCTTCGCCGCCGAGGCGGTGAGATGCGGCGTTGCACGGCAAGGCGCTGGCTGACGGCGCGCGGTCTGCGCCGGTTGCAGCCGCCGGATCGTGTCTGAACACGAGCAGCAAAGTGCTGAGCTGTGGGGTTCATCGTCCCGGTGCCGCCTTTCATCTCGCGTGGGGGAGGAAGGAGGGCAGATAGCGATCTGCTCGATCTGCTCCTGGGCTGCGCAGGGGCCGGCTGCCGTGCTGGGGTCTGCCACGCGGTTTGGGGCAGGAGGGTGCTAGGGCGACCTGGAGGTGTAACTTCTCCCCTCCCTGTCCCGCAGAGCAGCCATGGAGGTGATGAACATGATGGAGCAGCCGATCAAGGTGACGGAGTGGCAGCAAACCTACACCTATGACTCGGGCATCCACTCCGGCGTCAACACCCAGGTGCCCTCCGTCAGCAGCAAGTGCCTGGGGGACGATGACGAGGTCTATGGGAAGCAGTACACCATCAAGAAGACGACCACCACGAGCTACTGCCAAGGAGGGAGCCAGGGCCAGAGCCAAGCGCAAGGTAGGGGCTGCGGGGCCGGGCATGCCTGCGAGCTCAGCTGCTCCCCTCCTGCCTTCCGCAGCCTCCCCCACGAGCCGTGCTCCTTCTGGGCACTCCTCCATGCCGCCTTCCACACCCCGGGAGTTGTTACTGCCTAAAATATGCTCCCTCCCGTCCTCCTTCCCTGTGCCGAGCGGCTCTTGCGTAGGGGTGGCGTGCAGCCAGCCCGCACTGGTGCTGAGCTGTGCGCGCACATCCGAGCGCGCCGGTGGGTTGGCTCAAGGTGGGAACAGCTGATCCCGGCCCACGGATCGGCCGTCTGCTCCGCTGCCCGTCTGCCTGCTCGGGAAACCTGTCTCAGCGCCGCTGGCAGAGCTGCCGGCGTGTGCCGCAAAGCCCCGCCGGCCGGCCCATCGCCTCCCGCTGCTGCGAGGGCAAAGCAGGGGGGGAGATGCGGCCCCCGAAGCCAAAGGAGGTGCTTCCCCTGGCTTTACCCCTTAAAAAAAGGGGCTGGTTTGCTCCGCTTGCCTCTGCGGTTCCCCCGTCAGCCGTGGGCCCTGGAAGGTTTAATTGCCAGCTCTCCCGGGGGGGCAGAGCCCCGTGGAGAGGGACGAGCCCTCCCGAGCCCTGCGCGTCCCCGTGGGGACCGCAGGTGGCTGCAGCATCATCGCTGCCCCTCGGGTCGCACTTGTCCCGCATCCTCGATGGGGAAGGCCTCCGCGTCCTTCTCCCTAATACCTGGTGCCAGCTGCTCCCAAGTTACAAATATCCTTAATTTTTTAATTAATGGGCCTTGTGTGACAACTGCTTAATCATGCTGCCTAATTGAGTGTTGTCTTATCTCCGCGCTGCCGTATCTGTTTACGCTTTGAAGCACTGGCTCCTTGCAGAGTGTGCTGGGACTGCTGACGTTGCCGGTGTCGTTGCGCTAAGCTCTGGCTCAGCTAATTGAAATTGGAAAGCAGGGCTGGGAGTGCTCCTTGGAGAGAGCCCGAGCCTAACGCTGCCTCCCCGGCTCCCCCCTGCAGCAGACATGGAAGCTCAGCTGGCCATGACCCGGGCCCAGCGCGTCCGGGCTGCCATGTACCCCGAGACGGTGGAGGACCGCTCCCTGCTCATCACCACCCAGCTGGAGGGGCAGCAGACCAACGTGCAGCGCCTGGCCGAGCCCTCCCAGATGCTGAAATCGGCCATCGTGCACCTCATCAACTACCAGGACGACGCCGAGCTGGCCACCCGCGCCATCCCGGAGCTCACCAAGCTGCTCAATGATGAGGACCCGGTAAGGCAGCGTGGTTTGCCCGTGCGTGTCTCTGGGCTGTCAGCTGCCAGGCTTGCGGGAGGCAATTCCCTATCTGCGGCAGCGCAGCCGGGCTCCCATCCTCGCGGGGCTCCACAGCCGCCATCCGGCGCCTTCCTCTTGGCAAAGCTCTGCGGTCCCCGAGCCCAGGGCTGCCCGCCCGCGTCGCCACAGCCTGTCCCTGCGGCTCTGGCACAGCCCTCCTGCCCTGGCCTTGCACAGACGCCGAGCGCTTCTTGCCGGCTCGTGGTGCCCCAGCCCCCGGGCCCATCCCCGTGCTCCGCAGATCTGCCCGTACGCTGCCGCGGAACGCGGCGTAGCTCCTGGAGCAACGTGGATGAGGATTGTTAAAACTGGCGATCCTCGCCTGTGCTGGCTGTGCCAGCTCTGCCTGGCACGATGTAGAATCATAGAATCACTTTGGTTGGAAAAACCCTTTAAGATCATCGAGTCCAACCTTTAACCTAACCCTGCCATTCCACCACTAAACCCTGGCCCTCAGCACCTCATCCATCCTTCTTTTAAATACCTCCAGGGATGAGGACTCCACCACCTCCCTGGACAGCCCATTCCAGAGCCTGATAATCCTTTCAGTGAAGAAATTTTTTCCTAATGTCTAGCCTAAACCTGCCCTGGCACGGCTTCAAACCATTCCCCCTCGTCCTATCATCTGTTACCAGGGAGATGTGCGGCAGCCCAGGGCCAGCTCTCGCCCAGCAGAGTGGGATCCCTCCCATCCCTACTGCGACGGGCAGCAGCGGGACCCCCTCCCACCCGCCGGCTTCTCTCTCCCCCCCAGGTGGTTGTCAGCAAAGCAGCCATGATCGTCAACCAGCTCTCCAAAAAGGAGGCGTCGCGCCGGGCCCTGATGCAGTCGCCCCAGATCGTGGCGGCTGTGGTCCGCACCATGCAGAGCACCAGCGACCTGGACACCGCCCGCTGCACCACCAGCATCCTGCACAACCTCTCGCACCACCGCGAGGGCCTGCTCTCCATCTTCAAGTCTGGGGGCATCCCGGCCCTCGTCAGGATGCTGAGGTACGGGGGTGCCGGCAGGGGGTCCCAAGAGGACAGCGGAGCCAAGTGATCCCTCCTGGGCTGGGGGGACAGAGGACGGGGGGGCTTGTGCTGCCCCTAGACATGGCTCCTCCTTCTGCTCACGCCAAAACAAGGGAGTGGGAGACCTCGAGCCTTTTAGCCTGCGAAAGCTCCAGGAGTTTGCTGCATTTGGAGCCCACGTGGGGGCAGGAGGAGGGGAGCAGCCCCCCATGCTGCCTGGTTCATGGAGATGGGGCTCAGTCTCTGCTCTGCCCCGAGGAGGAGTTGTCCCTTCCCAGAGGGCAGCCACGTGGGATGGTGGCCTCGCACTGGGTCCTGCTGCAGGGTGCTGGGTGGGAGTGGGGGCTCGGGGCGGCGCTGGGGGCTCCGCTGGCAGCCTGGCGAGCCCGGAGGCAGCTGCCCGCGCTGACGTGGCTCTGTGCCGCCTGCCCGCAGCTCGCCGGTCGAGTCGGTCCTCTTCTACGCCATCACCACCCTGCACAACCTGCTGCTCTACCAGGAAGGGGCCAAGATGGCTGTGCGCCTGGCCGATGGCCTGCAGAAGATGGTTCCCCTGCTGAACAAGAACAACCCCAAGTTCCTGGCTATCACCACCGACTGCCTTCAGCTCCTCGCCTACGGGAACCAGGAAAGCAAGGTGGGCCCGGGGAGCCTGGCCTGCCCCGTGGCGTGGGGTCCTGCCAGGAGAGCCAAGGACGGGGGGTGTGTGTGGTTGCCCAGCCTTGCTCCTCGCAGACAGAAGCCCGGGTGCGCAGGGGTGGGAGTTCCCACCGACTTGGCTTGTGTGCCCCCCGGCCGCAGCCAACAGCGGAGCTGCTGAGCATCCCCGAAAGCGCAGACTGTCCCAGTCTGGCCGGTAGATCGGCTCAGCTGGGTTTCTCCCACTCCTGCTCCGGGCAATGCCTCTCTCTTTGTTCTTCAACTGCTCCTTTCCTCCTACGCACGAGTTGTCCCGGCCTCGCGTGGAGGTTTGGGTCCCTGGACCTGCTCTGATGCTGGCTGGGGGGCTGCTGCCTGTCCTGCCTGCGGCGCGGGGCAGGGGACCCTGGTGCGCAGGGCTGGGGTGGCCGGGGGAGGCGGTGGCAGTGCATGGTGACCCAGAGCACTCCTGCATGCCGAGGGCTTGGACCTGACTCGTGTCCTGGCACGAGCCGGGGAAACCAGACTGGTGGTCCCAGCAGCCCAGAGCTGCCGCACACCCCAACCCTGGTCCTTCTGTCCTGCAGCTGATTATTTTGGCCAACGGAGGACCCCAGGCCCTGGTGCAGATCATGCGCAGCTACAACTACGAGAAGCTGCTCTGGACAACGAGCCGGGTGCTCAAGGTGCTGTCGGTGTGTCCCAGCAACAAGCCCGCTATCGTTGAGGCTGGTAAGAGGGGCTGGGGGGCTGCGGCAGAGCTGGTGTCACGCAGGAGGAGGATGATGGTGGCAGGGTGACGCAGCTGAGGGTGCCATCTCACAGCTGACGTGCGAGACAGGCAGATGCCTTGCACAGCCAGGTGAAACCACCTGCGTGTGGCCTGGATTCTTGCTCTGAAAGGCGGCTGAGGTGCTTTCCTGGCATCGTGCGTGGGCAGGATCAGACCCGGCTGGCCGGCCGGGAGCTGTCTTCCCACACACTGCATTTGGCCTCTGCTAAGCCGTGAGGCTGCGTCGTGCGTTGGAGCCATCGGTGGGCACCAGCCCAGCCCACGCTCGCCACGCAAACCCCCCCATCTCTCCCTTCCCCTCTCTGCTGGGGCAACTTGGGGTATTCACAGATGGGCTGGTGTCTCCTTCCCCGCAGGCGGCATGCAGGCGTTGGGCAAGCACCTGACCAGCTCCAGCCCCAGGCTGGTCCAGAACTGTCTCTGGACCCTGCGAAACCTCTCTGACGTGGCTACCAAACAGGTGAGTCTGCAGGACCCCGAGTCGGGCTTCAACGCAGCATTTGGGAGTACCGGCCGCCAGGCTGCCCCCCCTCCCTCGCCCTCTGCTTGTGCCGGGCTGAATCCAAAGCAACGTCCTTGTGCCACTTCCAACCCGTGCGCGCTGGTGGCAGCGCCTGTGCCAGCAGAGCCAGGGGGTGCCCCGCTGTGCCCCAGCCCCACTGCAGCAGGGGGGTTGCCTGGCGTGGTGGGAGGCTGCTTACTGCCTGTGGCTCTTCCTGTGCCAGCCGGCTGCCAGCGCTCCTGCCGTGTCCCCGGCGGGGGGCCGAGGCCACCGGCAGTCGCTCACGTGCTGGGTGGGGCGTCACCGGGGCTGTTTTCTTGCTCTGGCTCGGGGAGCCCCCGGCAGCCTGCCCTGGCACTGGCCGCCTGCTTGGCTCCTTCCCCAGCGAGGGAGCTGCCGTCAGAGCGGCCGCCGGGGCTGCTGTCCCGTGGGGCTGGGTGGCAGCCAGCGTGAGGGTGACCCCGAGCTCCGCTCTGGGGTTGCTCTCCCCAGCCCTTTGCTACCTCCTGATGCATTCCCCATCTGCTGGGGCCGCCTCTCTCTGTGCAGATTAGCGCCTGATGCAGCCTGGAAACTATTTGGGCTGGCGTAACCATCCCTGGCTCTGAGGATTGAGGCGGGGGACGCGGCCCTGGTGCCTTTAACTCCTTCCTGCCCCGCTGCTGGCTGCCTGCCGGCATGGCCGGGACTGGGGTCACCCCGGGACTGCTCGGGGAGCTCTGCCGGGTGCACTGTTTGCAGTTCCTGGCAGAGAAAAAGCAGCTGGAGACATGAAACTCAAAAGTAAAGCCGCACAGGTCGGGAGGGCCGGTTGCTCAGGCCGTGCCGGCATCGCAGAGAAGCAGCTCTGGCTGCAGGGGGATGGGGAAAGGCACGGCGTGGGAGGCCCAAACGCAGCCTCTCCACCGTGGCTGCCCGCTCTGGGCCGGGACGTGGGGTGCTGCAGGGGCCGGGGGCCGCAGTGAGGGGGGTGTGAGCTCCAGCGAGGGCAGCCATGCAAGCCTGGGCCTCGGGGGGCGAGGGTGCCAGGTCTGGGAGGAAGAGCATGGCGGGGGGCGGGATCCTCTCTGAGATGGCAGGAGCCATCCTTGCCGGAGGGGGCTCCTCCTCTCCAAGGCCGGGTGTCCGGCCCGTCCCGGGGGAGCAGCTCTGGCTCCCCACGCCCGGGCGAGAGACGCAGGGGACGGGCACAGGGCTGCAGCCGACCTCCCGTCCCTGCTCCCGCAGGAGGGCCTGGACGGCGTCCTCAAGATCCTGGTGAACCAGCTGAGCTCTGACGACGTGAACGTGCTGACCTGTGCCACCGGCACCCTCTCCAACCTGACCTGCAACAACAGCAAGAACAAGACCCTGGTGACGCAGTCCAACGGGGTGGAGGCCCTGATCCACACCATCCTGCGGGCGGGTGACAAGGAGGACATCACCGAGCCGGCCGTCTGCGCCCTGCGGCACCTCACCAGCCGGCACCCCGAGGCCGAGATGGCGCAGAACTCGGTGCGGCTCAACTACGGCATCCCCGCTATCGTCAAGCTCCTCAACCAGCCCAACCAGTGGCCACTGGTCAAGGTAAGGGGCTGGGGGGGGGCTGTTTGGGGGATGGAGGAAGCCGGTGGCTGGGCTCGCGTGAGCCCCCGGCTGCTGGCCAGCGGTGGGAGGTGCTGCCGAGGGGGTCTGCGGCTGGTGCCATGCACGGGGTGATGGCGTTGTGCAGCGTCCTGGGCCCATCGGGCAGCGTCCTTGTCGGCAGCTAATGGAGGAAATGGCTTTGTGCGGGCTGCTCACCGCTCCGCCGGAGGCAGTGCTCCCCCCGGCCTCCCCCGCGAGGAGGGGGCCGAATCCGGTGCGGGAGGAAGTTGAAGTCAGCCCGTGCTGCAGAGGGGGATGGGGTGGGATGGGCAGGGAGAGGGCTGGCGGGTCCCATGCTGCTCTGATCCGTGGTCGGGACAAATCTCTCCTTCCCCATTTCTCTCCTCCAGGCTACCATAGGCCTGATCCGCAACCTGGCCCTGTGCCCGGCCAACCATGCCCCGCTCCAGGAGGCCGCCGTCATCCCCCGCCTGGTCCAGCTGCTGGTCAAGGCTCACCAGGATGCCCAGCGGCACGTCGCGGCTGGCACGCAGCAGCCCTACACGGTGAGTCCCTGCGGCAGGGTCTGCCGGGGGTGCCCCTCTGCCCTGCTCCTGGCACCCCAAAAGCCGCCTTGTCCCTTGGGGGGGGTGGCCATGCTCAGGGTGGTCGTACCCTGGTTGTGGGGTGCCCCGGCTGAGCGCTTGTCCCCTGGCAGGACGGAGTGAAGATGGAGGAGATCGTGGAGGGGTGCACAGGGGCACTGCACATCCTGGCCCGGGACCCCATGAACCGCATGGAGATCTTCCGCCTCAACACCATCCCTCTCTTCGTGCAGGTCAGGGACTGGGGGGACACGGGGGCTGCACTCGGTCTCCCCCCGGCTGGCTGTCCCCTGTGTTGGGGACAGGGAGCCACAGCGCTCGGCTGGTGGCACCCGTGTGTGTCAGAGCACGTCAGGAGCCTGACAGCTCCTCGCTGGCTGCTTCACATTGCCGCTGATCTCTCCTGACAGCTCCTCTACTCGCCGGTGGAGAACATCCAGCGCGTTGCGGCTGGCGTGCTGTGCGAGCTGGCCCAGGACAAGGAGGCGGCAGATGCCATCGATGCCGAGGGGGCCTCGGCTCCGCTGATGGAGCTGCTGCACTCCAGGAACGAGGGGACGGGTGAGTGCCACCATGCCAGACCCTGTGCCAAGGGCTCTCTGCTGCCTGGCATCGCCCCTGGTCTGGGTCTTCTGGTGCTTCAGTGCCATGCGGCACCGGGAGCTGAGGCTGCCCCCCTTCCCCTGCAGCCACCTACGCGGCTGCCGTGCTCTTCCGAATCTCGGAGGACAAGAACCCCGACTACAGGAAGCGCGTCTCCGTGGAGCTCACCAACTCCCTCTTCAAGCACGACCCGGCAGCCTGGGAGGCGGTGAGCATCCTGCTGGGTGTGGAGACGAAACCTTTTCCCTGGGGAAACCCTTGGGCCCTCTTGGGATGTCCCCTTCCTGCCTCCGAAGCTGTCCGGAGGCGATGGCGGCCGCTTCTGGACAGGAGCGACCGGCAAGCCAGGGGAGGCGGGGGGTGGACGGGCTCCAGCTTCGGCTCTCCGGCAGCCCTGGGTCACAGTCCCTGCTACCTGGGATGGGGCTGGGCACCACGGAGCCCCTCAGCATTGCGCACACACGAGCCCAAATCCCCTCCTCACTTGTGTCCCCTTCTTTCGTAGGCTCAGAGCATGATCCCCATCAACGAACCCTACTCAGATGGTGAGTACGGCGCCCGCTCTTCCTGCGGGGTCCCCGTAGGCTATGGTCTGGTGGAGCAGTTGCCTCATCTCACCAAACCATGCTGGTTTAAAAACCTTTCTGGGGTGACTGCTGATGAAGTCCCAGCCTGGCCTGCCTGGGGATGCTCAGTGGGGATGCTCAGCTCCCTGTGGAGCATCTGCAGCCGCTCCCCTGTGTGCCTGGGCTGGCCCAGAGCCTTGAGGGAGGGTGGGTGGCCCTCGCGTCCTTTGCAGTGCCACATGCCCCGCACTGCCCCGGGCAGGGGGGACCAGGAGGGTGGCTGAGGTCTGGAGAAGTCTCTTGCCAGCGGGACCTGAGGTTGCCGTGTCCCTTCCCTGCAGAGTTGGACCCCGCCTACCGCCCCATGTACTCGGGTGACATCCCCCTGGACCCCATCGACATGCACATGGACATGGACGGGGACTACCCCATGGACGCCTACAGTGACGGCGTCCGAGCGCCCTTCGCTGACCACATGCTCGCCTAACCCGCCCCGCAGCCCCCGCACCAGGTAGTTGCTGGCGCGTACCCGGGGTGCGGGCGCTTATCGAGGGCGCGCTCGGCCCTGGAGCGGGGCCGGCAGCCGGGGGAGGCAGAGGCAGGGCTGGCTGCCTGTGCCCGGCGTGCCACGGGGTCCCCAGTGCTGCTGTGTGGGGTCCCTGGCACTGCCGTGGGTTGGCATCCCCATCACCCCGTGGGCTCGGGGTGCCCTGGGCTCTGGTCTCCCCCAAAACCCCTCCTCGGTTGAGTAACCAGAGCTCTGTCCTGCCACGTGCAGGTGTTTTCTCCATACAGAAGAGGGTGGCCCCAGAGTTGAGTATTCGCAAGAAGGACTTGGGAGACAGAAGTGCCTGAGAAGACAAAACTTTTCCATTCCCACGAGAGGTTTTATTTTTCAATTTTTTTTTTCTTCGCTGTGGGTCTGTGGAGAAGGTCCTTCCTCCTGGGACTGCTTCAAGCACCTACTGCCGCATCCAGCATCCAAGATACTGTTTCTGAAGCTTTAAAACACAAACCCTGCACCGTTAGCGACCTTTCATTGGCAAAATAGTCTTTTCTATGAATATATATTTCTTTTTTATTTTTAATATGGTGCCAACGGCTTGTGCCGTCTTTAAGTTTGTGCTTTCTACCTTCCCCACTATTTGTTTTTGCGTGTTGGTGTTCTAGGAAAGGAATCTAACACAGGGAAAACCCTTTGCTTTTTGCAAACTCTTAACTTAATCAGGCCAATCCAGAGTTTGCTGAAACCAAAGGGTGCCGTGTCCCAGGACCTTCGTTTTAGCCATCGGGATGTCTGCGGTTGAATTCTTTCCCATCAGCCGCGGGGGAGCTGACTTTGTGTACCCGCCTATCCTACCAGTACCCATAGAGGAGTGACTCCAGCATTAGGAACCGTGTCCTTGTCCTGATCTCTGTTGCACATTTTAACCCATTTCCCTTCTTTTTGGTGAGTGGTGTGTTTCCGTCCCCTCCTCCCTTATCTAACACATTTTTTTAAAGAGGCTCTAGATCTGCTGGTGGTTTAACGCTTCCACCGGAAAGGGATGGACAGTTACTGGAGTGTGGTTCAGGAATGGAAGATTTTATTATTTCTGTAAGTTGTTTTTGTATAGACCAAAGCAAAGAATAAAATAACCCCCCCCAGCCCCGTGTTGCCCTGAGCCTGTTCTTCTGTCAGCCGGGGAAGGTCAGGCCCCTCGGGGCAGCCGGGGGAAGGTGGCCATCGCCCTCCTTGGGCCAAGCGGTGGTGGTTCCTCCCATGGGGCTGGATGGACTTGGGTGAGCTCGTTCCCATGCTCTGCACCCCTTGTGGCTGGCCGAGGGCTCAGGTGGTGGCCGGGGGGGGGACAAGCAGGCTGGGTCCCTCCCTGTGCCTCGGGGACGATGCTCCCACCATCAGCCCTGGACTTGTTGCCAGCCCTTCCCTCGCCCATCACCATGCTGGGTCATTATCATGCCGGCTCCATCCAGGTGTCTGTCTGCTCTGTCAGGAGGTAAAAACTCCCAGTAATTAAGATGTTTGTTCATTAGGCAGCATCACCGGTGCCTGCTGCTGCACAGAGCTCACTTTAACGAGCTCTGGGGGATGAACACGCCGGCCAGGAGCGAGCCTGGCTGATTGATGGAGCGAAGCCTGGATGGAGCTGCGAGAGGCCAGGTTAAAAAAAGTGATTTACTCTGTCAGACCTGGTTGCCTCCTTCCACAGCCTGGCTTCATGGTGGGAACAGATGGCAGGAGGAAATATTCTGAGCTGAAACGCTGACTCTGACATCTGCGCCCGGGGAGGGTGATGGGGAAGCGGCACCGGGCGCCAGGCAGGGATCGTGCTGGGAGGTGGAAGCTGTCTGTTCGCAAAGTTACCCACCAACTTCAGGGCTGCCCATCTGCTTGGCGGCTTCCTTGGCATGGGGAGGGAGCCAGAGACAGCCAGCACTGGCAGCTGGCCGCCCCGGGCTTTCCCATGGCACTTTTTTGGGCAAGAAGGTGCAGGCTGAGCCCGGAGGCAGGAGCTTGCCTGCGGCAGCTCCCTGCAGGGCTGGGGCAGGGGCAGGGCTGTGGGGTTTGCCTGCTGGGGTGTATGGGCTGGGCGGTGGAAGGGTGAAACATGGGGTGGCCCTGGGATGCTCGCGTCCCCGTCCCTGGTGGGTTTGTACCTCTGCCCCATGCATCCATCCTGCAGGGAACGGCCAGGGATGCGGGGGCTCCTCAGGCAGAGGTGGGGGACCTGGAAAGGGCAGTCGGGTCACACAGCGATGTCTGCACGGTGCCGGTGGCTTGGGGTGCTGCGATTGCTGCATTGGTTCGGTGAGATACCCAGCACCACGACACGGGGGGGGGGGCAGCTGGAGAGCCAGAACATCGACCCCAACCCCCCCAGCTCTGAGCTCTGCTTGCTGTAGCCCGGCTCGGTCTGCACAGCCACTGGCAGGACTCTAATCAGCCCGACACGGCTGCCGCCAGGGCGGGGAGATGGGGGGATGTGATCAAAGGGAGCTGGGAACAAAGTCGCAGCCATTCCCGCTGGCTGTCGGCATCAAACCCCTCTCTCCTCACGCCTCTGCTTGGCTCTGCTGCGGCGCCTGACCCCTGCAGAGGGAGGTGGGGGGACGGGGAGGTGGGTGCCCACCACACGTGGGGTCCGGGCTGCTACAGAGCGTGGTAGGACGTGAAGGTTTGCACGTCCGTTGTGCCGTGCCTTGGTCTGTCCCGGATGGTCCCGGTAGCAGGGAGCGAGCGGGGGACAAAGGCAGCAGGAGCGGGGCTGGGAAGCGGGGCTGGGAGGCTCTGGTGCTGTCCCGCTGGCTCGGGGGAACATCCTGTGCTGAGCTCAGCGCCGTGGCCGCGGCCAAACCCCGGTGCAGCGGGGATGCGGCCATGCTTCCTGCCAGGGCCCGTGCCAGGACCAGGGACAAGCAAAACAACAGCTGCTTTCCGGGCAGTCCCGGCAGGACCGAGCGTGCTTCCCGAGGGCAGCGGGGCCGGGGTGGCTCGTGGGACAAAGCTGGGGGGGGGGGCAAACAGCCCACTGCCTGCTGCAACCACTGCCAGAACAAGAGATGGATCAGCGACAAGCAGTGGGAATAGACCCCTGTGCAGGGGGGGGGGGGAGGGGGCGGCCGCCCGGCCGGCTCTTTGCTGCTTGGGCTGTGCAGGGTGGGACAGCATTGGTGCACCCAAATCTGCATCTCCATGGGTGCAGGTTCTGCTGCCCTCCCATGTGGGTCCCCAGGGTGATTTCTCTCCTGCTCCCAGCCTGTGCTGAGTCTCGTCCTTGTACCCCAGGGATCCCAGCGGAGTTGGCAGCACTTTGCTGTACCCACGCCTGGGTGGATGTGGGA
>JADKXX010008273.1:0-17478 GCA_017310255.1 Butorides virescens
CGCCCAGCGGTGAGTGACCCCCGCCGCCCCGGGACCCCCCCCCCCGGGCCCCCGCGCCCCCCCCCCCCGGGCCCCCCCGGTGCACCGAGCCTTGCTGCCCCCCAGGACTCCCCTCCCCGTCCTGCTGCACCGAGACCTATCGCCCCCCGGCATCCCCCGGTGCACCGAGCTCCAGCACCCTCTGCTTTCCCCGGGTGCACCGAGGCCCCAGCTCTTCCCCCTTCGGGGTGCACCGGGTCCCCGGTGTCACCGGGTGCACTGTGCCTCCATCTCCCCCCCCCCCCGGTGTCCCGCTTTCCCCCGGGCACACCGAGCCCTGGCACCTCTGGGCACCCCGAGTCCCCGGGCAGCCCCAGTGGGTGAGCCCTGGGCCGTGCCCCGCTGGTCCCCTGGGGTGTCACAGCCGGCGGCTGCTGGAGCCCCCCTGGAGAATTTGCTTCATCTCACCCCTTGCCCCCGCGCTCGGCTCCCCCCGTGGTCCCGCTCCCACTCAGGGGCTCCAACACCCCGAAAGCATTTCCACACTTTGCTGCCGAAGCCTTCGCCCCTCGCCCCGCTGGGATTTCCCGCTCCCTCGGCGTTAGTGGCTGGGGGCCTCTGGCAGGGACAGGGTCCTGGGGGTCCCGGGGAATGGTTTGGCCCCAGCAGGGGGTGGCTGGGGGGGGGGGTCTTGGCGGTGGTGGCTGGGGTCTGGCTGCGCTTTGTGGTCCCTGATGCCTGAACCAGGAAGTTTGTGCGGGAGCGGGGAGGGTTTTCCTGCTCTGCGGGAAGAGGCCGACGCTGCTGGGGATATTTCTGCAGGGGGAGGGGAACGGAGGGCTCAGCCCCTTGGGCCCACGAAAGCCACGGTGTGGTCAGTCGTGGTGAGGCCGGCGGCAGGGGTAGAGGGGTCAGGTGCTGGGGGGCCACAACAGAGCCAAGGCGATGGAGCTCTGGGGTGGGGAGCCCATTCCAGCCAGGCAGCGCGCAGGATGAGCTGCTGGGGCAGGAATCCAGCCCCCGGTGGCCTCCGCTGCAGGGAGAGACCCGTTTCTGAACGATGCTTCAAGCAGTTGCTGCCTCCTGGGGTCGCCTGAGCATCGGGATGGGATGGAATGGGCTGTGGGAGCTGCAGCCCAGCCATGTCGGTACCCTTCCCAGCCCAGGGGGCTCTGCCGGGACCCCTCTGGGGACATCCCCAGGGCTGGGGCAGGGCAGGACTGCAGTTTCCCCCATCCTCAGTAGAACTGAGCCACCACCTCATCCTCGCCCACGCTGGCCTTGCTGCTTTGCTGCCCCCTGACCCAGCCGCTCGGAGGCTCCTCGCAGCCTCCCCTCCCCTCCCCAGCCCCCTGCCACAGCAGCTGAGGGCAAAAAATAGCCCAGAGCGAGAGCCCAGCCGCCCCAGCGCCGCTCAGCTGCTGCCCAGCATCGGCACCCGGCCGCGGGGTGGGGAAGGGGCTCAGCTGCTGCCCAGCATCGGCACCCGGCCGTGGGGTGGGGAAGGGGCTCCGGGTCAAGCCCAGCCCAGGAGGCTGCGCAGGCAGGGAGGTGCCCGGGCAGGAGCTGGATGACGGCATCGGGGCAGGGCAGAGAGCAGCGAGCACAGGTCCGCACGTGCACCCGGGTGCAGGCCAAGCCGGGGTCCTGCTTCTCCCAGCCCACCACCACTGTCCGGTGCCCCAGGTCCACCGTCCTTCTGCTGTCACCCAGCTCCTCACCAGCCCCCCTGGGGCAGGTCCCCAGGTCATCCGGCAGCCAAACGCTGGTGGCCAGCGGCACGCTGGGGTCTGGGGCGATGGGAGCTGCTCGCACATGTCTGAACAAGGTCCCCCATGGGGAGAGTTAATGTACGTGCAGGAGCTGGGCCAAAAGGAGACGCAGGGCTCTGGCAGCCCCGGCCGAGCGCTGACTCACCGGCCGGGCTCCCTCCCCAGAGCCAGCGGCAGCACGGGGCAGCGGCAGCCCAGCACCTCGGCACGGTGGGTCCCCTTCCTTCTCCAGGGAGAAGTGGGGAGGGAGAGGGTTTTGGGGGTGGGGAGCTGTTTTCTGGGCAACACGGTGCAGGATTGGGCCACCTGGGTCTGGTGGTCCCAGTGCCATGGGGCTGTGGGTGGGCTTCGGGGTGTCCCTGCTGCCTCGTGCCTGTCCTGTGTGCCAGGGAGGATCCGGCCCCGCTGGAGGGAGGTGCAGGGTGGCCTCGCCTGGGTGCTGCTGACGTGACGGCAGCCATGAGCACGTGCCGGGAGGGAGGGCAGCGAGGCCCTGGCATGAACCTGCCCCCGGGGGTGAGGGGCTGCTGGTGCTGCAGCCCCCACTGCAGCGGAGGTGGGAGCCGGAGCAGAGGCGGGGGCATGGGGCTTGCGCGGGAGGCTCCTGCCCCCCAGGGCAGAGGGGCCAGCAGTGCCAGCAGCGGCTGCAGCCCGAGCCTGGAGGTGGCAGGAGAGCAGGAACGTGCTGGTTTTATGACCGGTCGCATGATGTGTTTATGGCTGGGATGGGACTGCCATGGATGCTGCCCAGCCCTGCCCTGGGCGACACAACAGGTCCCTGCTCCTCATCCTGGTGCTGATGGGGTGGAGATTTGCAGCTGAACTTTGCTCTCCGAGGTGGGGCTCCCGAGGGCTCCTGCGAGAGCTGCTGGCACCACGGCTGTGTCCGCCCACTGCCGAGCGGCTCTACGGCTCCTTCTGCCCGCTCCCGCAGGCAGGAACCCGGCTGCCAGCCTGGGGGGAGCAGGGGCCTGCCCGGTCCCTTCGGAGCATCCTCTCCCTTGTCTGGCACTGGTGCTGCTCTGGACATCACCAACTCTTTGCTTTGGTGCTGAGCCCCCCCGCATCACCTTGTGGCTGCTGCAGAGGCGGTGCTGAGCAGGTACGCTGACCCGGTGCCATCCACAAAACTGCTCCGTGTTCAGCAGCAGGCGGAGGCTGAGCTGGGGCCGTCCCTCCAGTCCCTCTGTCCCCACAGCAGCCTGCGGGCTGGCCAGGGGGTGTCTGGTCTCCAGAGCACCCAGGTCTCCATAACCCCCCGGACCTGGCAGATGATGACCCCCGGGGAGGGGGTTTGGCCAGCTGGTACGATGCTAGGGGACATGTGGATGCTCGAGTGTGTGTTTGGGGTGCAGGATGTGTTCCCAGTCCCCAGAGCATCACCCTAACAGCTCCTTCTCCCCAGGCAGGGGCTGGAGAAGGGGCTCTGCTGCCCGCCTTTGCTGCTCCAGGGAGCCAGGAAGGTAGGTGCTTCTCCCCATGGCAGCTGGCCCCCCCCCGTAACACCAGCCAAACTGGACACCGCGGTCCTGCAAGAGACCCCCCCTGGCCAGCACCCGCCCGACTGCCACCTCTGGCCCAGCCTGGACTCATCCGCTGCTGCCCTGCCCCACACCGGCCCTGCGCCCCATGGGTCAGCCACGGGTGGACGCCGCGATGCTGCGACCATCACTGGTGGGTAGAGCTGGTGGGTGGCCCTGGGGACCGGGGTGAGGGGCGTGAGGAGCTGGGGCAGCTCCGGGCTGGTCCCTCGTCCTGTCCCCATGGCGTGGCCAGGGCTGAGCCACCATCCCGGCATCCCTCACCCGGTGCCAGCACCCCTGGCCTGCTGTCCCCAGCGCCGCTCGGCGGGGCAGAGCGTGGCCAGGAGATGGCAGCAGGACCCTGCCCACAGAAAGCGGGGGGGTGAGAGTGGAGCTGTGGAGAGCTGGGGCGGGGGTCCTGTGTGCCACCCTGTGGGGTGACCCCCAGTCCCCACAGGAGTGGCTGTGGGGACAGACCCAGCTGGTGGGACCAGCCCCAAACCCCCAGGGGACAGACTGGGCTGAGGGGTGCAGGAAGCGCTCCCCTGCCATGCCCCCCCCCTCCTCCTGGGTGCCCCCCACCCTTGGCTGATGCCATGCCCCTTTGTCCCCAGACTTGTGCAGCGGCGATGTCCCCGAGGTGGAGATCATCAGCCTGCTGGGCGAGCAGCTGCCCCGCTACACCCTGCGGGCTGACACCATCTTCGGCTACGACCACGACGACTGGCTGCGTGCCCCCCCCGGCCCCCCAGAGCCTGTGGCCCCCCTCACCCCCCAGCAGATCGAGAAGACCCTGCAGTATTTCCGTGAGTGCCTCATCCTGCGCCGTGGGGCCGGCGAGGGCAGCGGGGTGCGGGCAGCACCGGCCGGGCTGGGTCAGGGCTGCGGGAGCAGCGCAGGAGCTAATCGCCGTTAATGGGATTGACGGGCTGGATTTCCTCGCCCGGAACATCCCGGGCTAATTCTAGGGAGCAGCTTCTGCTGAGCCGAGCCAGACACTCGGAGAAAGCCTCCGTCATCTCCCGGGACCTCCTGCACTTCCCCGCTCCCCCTGCACTGTGCCACGCTTCCCCAGGGTGGGACACCGGCAGGGGGACAGTGGAGGGTGCACCAGTGGCCCCCAGTGCTGCTGCCCCACCAAACAGGACAGCCCAGAGCGGCCAAGGGGGGGTGCGGGGCTGCTGCTGCTGGCAAAGCCCCCGGAGCTGTGGGGTGTGGGCACCCAGGGGGAGACACCCACAGCCCCCGTGGCCAGGCAGGGACGATGCCCCAAGGCAGTGCAGCGAGGCCCGTTCCTGGTGTGGGGTTGGGGTTCAGTGGGGGGTACAGACGGATTATCTCTGCTTTGCTTCTGCCTCTGATCCACGTGTGGCGGGGGCAGGATTAGAGCGAGGGGCTGGGGGATGGATGTGGGGCAGCGGGAGACAGATGGGGCTGAGGGCCTGGCCCCGCTGCTGGCCCAGCTCCCACCCCCCTGCCTGCGATGGGCTGGGCTGGGGACAAACCCCCCCCATCGTGCCCTGCCTGTGCTTGCAGCTTTCCCCATCTGGCTGCTCCCCGTGCTGCAGGCAGTGGGGTGCACCCCCCCCCGCCCACCAGCACCCCTGTACCCTGCAGCGACAGCCCAAGGGCTTCAGCCCCAACCCCCTCTGCACGCCATGGGGCAGGGGGCACCCTGCTCAGCGGGACCCTGGGCACCCCCATCCCCTCTCCGTGGGGACAGCCGTGCTCGGCCCCGGGAGCCCCGTGGGTCACGTTTCTCTGTGCTGCCGGTGCTGTTTGCATGTGCCGGTGTGGAGGGGGGGGGGGGGGGGGGGGGGGCCGGGCTGCCTCATCCCTTTACCCAAACCTTTAAGCTGCCATCAGAAATAGCCCCCTGTAATCTGCTTGCGCAGAGACGCAGGGGACCTGGCCGGAGGGAGCAAATCTCCGGGCAGGGGATTAGGAAGAAGCAGCTCCTGCCTGTCCATGCCAAGACGCACGCTTGTGTCCTTGGGGTCCCCGGGGGCGGGTGCCCAGGTGAGCTGGCTGTGTCCCTGCCCTCGCACTCTGCCATCCCCAGGGAGAAACACCAGTGCAAGGAGGAGGGAGAGGCTGGGGCTGAGGGTGCCTGGCTCCGGACCCAGCTCCAGGAGGGTCCCAGGCTCTGGCCCCAGCTCCAGGAGCGTCCCAGGCTCCGGCCCCAGCTCCAGGAGGGTCCCAGTTGTTACGTCGGGATGTGGTTTGGGGTCAGGATTCCAGCGGGTGGGAGTCCAGCAGGCAAATAAAGGCATCGTGTGATGATGAGGGGCAGCTCCGGCCCCAGCCTCGTTGATTCATCGATGAGTTCGGTGCTGACAGGAACAGCACCGGGGCAGGAAAGGGGGCAGGCACTGCGTGTGTTGGCATTACCGGCGTCACGCTGAATGCGCCGTGCTGCCGTGGCGTGGGATCCTTGGCGCAGCCCCGCTGCCCAAGGCTTGTGCTACGTGCCAGCCAGCTCCTCCATAATTCAGCACAGCATGATTTATTCAGCTCTCCTGCTTCGCCGCTGCCTCTGCACAAGTGTGGTTGTGGGGGAGCTGGGGGTGCCAGCCAGGGAGTGCGGGGCCACCTGGACAGGGCACAGGGGGGCCAGGCTCGTGCCAGCCCATGCTCAGAGTAGGAGGGTGCTGAGCAGGGCAGGTTGGAGGGGGACAGGAAAGCTCTTTCCCGGCTCAGGGACCAGGCAGGTCCCAGCACCGCAGTGGGCACCCAAATGTGCAGGGTTTGCGGTGAGCTGTGATGATGGGGGACCCTGGCCTGGGGTAGAAGAGCAAGGCTGGCCAGGCCCAGGGCAGGGAGCTCTGGCAAAGGCTGTACCGTGGCATAACCCAACCATCACGGGGACCCCAACCTGCACACAGTCTGGGTTTGGGATGAATGACCTGAAACCTCTCCTTGTCCCTCCTGAGGGGCAGAAGGTGCTGTCTGTGCATGACCCATTGGGTTAGCCCTGCAAAGCTGCTGCTCAGGGACCAGTGACCCCTCAGGGACCAGTGACCCCCCCTAGTGTCCCCTCTCAGCAGTTGGTGCTCAGCATCATCCGTGGGGACCCCTATTTCCAGACCCCTGTGTCCATGGGCTGCGGGCCGGGAGGTGGGACGCAGAGCCCAGCTGCACCAGCACCCCAGGGCTGAGCAGGATCACCCTGATGGGTCCCCAGGGTGCCCTGGCCCCGGGGTGCCCGATGGGGAGCATCGCTCCAGGATGCTCTGATGGGGACCGCGTCCCCAAGGCGCCCCGGGGGGGGGCGGGGGGGAGCGAGCGTGCAGCCGCAGCGAGCCGCGGGGGGAGCGGGCAGCCCCGGGCAGCCCCTGGCCCCCCCGCCCCGCCGCCCCCGCCCCGCTCCCGCCCGGTACCGCCCCCGGCCCCGGCTCCGGCCCCGCCGCGGTGGGACGCGCTCGGGCCGGTGCGCGCAGCCGGGGCCACCCTATAAATCGGGGCGGGAGCGGCCGGCGGGGCTTGGTACGGCTGGGCTGGGCTCAGCTAGGCTCGGCTCGGCGCGATGGAGATCTGGAGCAGCCCCGCCGCCTACGATGAACTGAACGGGAACGCGGAGCGGGGCGGCGGCGCCGACCCCATCGCCCGGGAGCTGGAGGAAGGTGAGGGCGGCCCGGGCCGGTCCTGCCCCGGGGGACGCGGCTGCGGCGGGGCCGGGCTCCCCCCCCGGGGTGCGTGGAGCGGGGCTGGGGCCGGGGTCTCTCCCCCGGTCGGTGCCGTCGCCTGTCCCCGCTGCGGGGTGGGCAGCTCCGGCCCCCACTTGCCGTGCTCCATCCCAGGGAACCTGGTCCCTCGGGGGTCCCCTCGGTCACCCCGAGCCCAGTCCTTGCTCTGGTGGTGGCGGGGAGCAGGCGGACGGATGGGGTGAGGGGGCCCCGCCAGGTCTGGATGTGCCCATGGGGATGGGGGGTCCCTGCATCACGCTGGGTCAGGTCCGTGGATGGGGTGTGGGGCCCCCACCAGGTCTGCATGTGCCTGTAGGGATGGGGGGGGTCCCCTCATCATGCTGGTCCCCTCATCGTGCCGGATGAGGCCCATGGAATGGGGTGAGGGGCCCCCACTAGGTCTGTGTGTGCCCATGGGGATGGGGGTCCCTGCATTGTCCTGGTCCCCTCATCGTGCTGGATCAGGCCCGTGGATGGGGTGGGTGTTTACGTGTTTGCCAGTGCTGCAGCCCCCAGCATCTCCCAGGGTTTGTCGCTGGCTCAAACCATAACGATGCTCATGCTCTAATTATTTCCAATTAACGGCTCAGTGGCCTGACGAGGTGCAGTTGGGGACCCCTGCAGGGAGCAGGCCCTGTTGGGGCACGGGGAGGGGGGTGAGGCTGGGGCTGGGGTTGGCCCCTCTCCCTGTAGATGTGCCCGCTGGGGTACGTGCCTGCTGGGGTGTGGGGCCAGCACCCGGGGCAGTGGGGATGGGACGGGGGTGGCGGGTGGGGGGCATTTCCATGACAACATGCGCACCATTACACAACCCCAGCTGGGGCGGCGTAATGGGATTTGTGTGGCTGAGCCTCTCCCATTAACCCACTTTGTCTGCCCAGCTGGGGAGTGTGGCCATGGCTGGGGACGCAGGTCGAGGCCCCGAGTGCAGCCACTGCTGCTCTGCCAGGGGAAACTGAGGCAGGCGCCCTTGGGAGCAGGAGGGAGCGTCAGGAGCGGCTGCGTGGTGCAGGCAGGGCCTGGGGCTTCGTGCTCGCTGCCAGCTCCCTCCCACCGCGCGGCTCCAGCGCTGCCATCTGGGCGCGTGCCCGGCGCTGTCTGGCAGCTTCTGCAGGCGCCGTTGGCAGGATCGGTGCCGGGGGGACAGACGTCCCCGTCCTTACGCCACCTCTCCCTGCCAGAGACCCAGATAGCGGCGGGGAGGCGGCAGGGCTTGAGCTGGGGCGCAGCGGTGCTGGGGGGGGGGGTTGGCGTGGCAGGCAGCTGCCTGTTTCTGAGGCAACCTGCCTGCAGCTGCCTGTGCCCCCGCCGCTCCGAGTGCGCATCCCTGCGCCGCTGCGGCTGGGGGGGCATCGGGGTGGGTGCGGGGTGCAGCATCCTGAGAGGACGGGCTTGGCTCTGCCTCGGCCAGCATCTGCGGGGGGAAACTAGGGCAGGGCTGGCTTCTTGAGGGGGGGGGGGGAATCTGGGGGGGGGGGTTGGGGACAGATTGGAGGGGACGCTGCCTGTGAGTCCGGCTCTGCACGGTGCCACCCGCCGCTATTTATACTGGTGCTCCAGTCTGCTTTTTGCTGGAGATGTCACCTCCGATCCTATCTCCGCTGCCTGCCTTTCCCCATCCCTCCTTCCCGCCTGTGTATCCTGCGGCGGGGCTGGCACTGGGTCCGGGTGCGGTGGTGGCCACGGTGAGCGGAGCTCAGCATCTTTCTGGTGCCCCAAGAAGTGGGCAGGGTTGGGGGGGCGAGGTGGGAGCACCCCATTTCCCGTGATGCTGTCACAGCTGTGAGCATCGCTGCCTACCCCTGCCCTGCACCGCGGCTGGTGCTGCCAAGCAGATAAAAGGTCCTTTTTGGTGACCAGCGTGGAGCAGCTTTGTGCCACCTGAAGCAGCCACGCGAGTGCCAATGGGAAGCCATGGTGGGGGGGCTGTGGTGGGGGACAGTGCTGAGCCCCTGGGCTGGTGGTTCCACAGTGCAGGGGTTCACCCTTCGCCCTTCTCCCCCAGTCCTGTGCGCTGAGCGGGCGGTCAGGATCACAAAGACCTACCACGACATCGATGCCGTCACCAACCTGCTGGATGAGGTACGTCGGCGCCCAACTTGGGTTGGGGGCTGGTGGGACCCTGGGGACACTGGGGCAGAGCAGGGGATGGGCCCCGGCCCCGGCTGACGCAGCCCTGCCCCTTGCAGAAGGAGCGGGACCTGGAGCTGGCGGCGCGCATCGGGCAGTCCCTGCTGAAGCAGAACCGGAGCCTGACCGAGCGCAACGAGCTCCTGGAGGAGCAGCTGGAGTTGGCTAAAGAGGAGGTAACAGCCCCTGGGTGCAGGGACCTGGCCTCAGCCCCCCGTGTCCCCAGCCTGGGGGCCGTGGGTGGCCGTGCTCCCCTTGGCCATGCCCTGATGCCCCTTTCCCCTTGCAGATCGCGCAGCTGCGCCACGAGGTCTCCATGCGGGACGACCTGCTCCACTTCTACACCACCACCACGGAGGAGAGCGAGCCCACCTCTGCCACCTCCACGCCGTGAGTGGGGGGTCCCTGTCCCACCACTTGCCAGGGGACAGGACTGCTTCTGGGGGGCTGGGCAGAGGCGTTGGGCTGTAGCCATCGCCCTCCCTGGGGTAGCGCCGGGGCTGGTGTTCCTTTCCCTCACATGGCTTCCATGGGTCCAGCCCCATGGAGCTGGGTCGCTGTCGGGGGGGGGGGGGGGGGGTGGGCAGGGGGCTGGGTGGGCAGCCCCATCCTGCCCACACTGCAGGTGCTCAGCGCCCTCCCTGCCATCCCCAGGCTGCGCCGGCAGGAGTCCTCGCTGTCCCTGCAGCAGTACTTCCAGTACGACACCTTGCAGCAGAAACTCAAGTGCCTGGAGGAGGAGAACCAGAAGCTCCGCATGGAGGTGAGCAGGGATGGCTGGTGGGGCGCCCCTCGCTGTGCCTGCCCCTGCCCCGCTCGCTGCCGGGGGGGCCTGAGCTGGCCCCCGGGGAGGCTGGAGGTCCTGCCCGTTGCTCTCAGCTCCTCCAACCCTCTCCCCCAGGCCACCAGCATCGCAACCGAGACCTGTCAGTACGAGGACCAGGAGCAGCAGCTGATGATCGACTGCGTGGAGCAGTTCTGTACGTGGGGCTGGGGCTCACGAGGGGGCAGCTCCTCTCTGGGCTTGGGCTGGGGGTCTGCAGGCACAGCCCCGCGTCACTGTGCGGGCTGGGGGGCCGTGCCCTGGCGGTGACGGCCCCTGGGCCCTCCCCAGCTGAAGCAAGCCGGCAGGTCGTTTACCTCTCGGATGAGCTGGCCCGCAAGGCGGAGGACACGGCGCGGCAGCAGGAGGAGATCAGCCAGCTCCTGGCGCAGGTCGTGGACCTGCAGCAGAAATGCCGCACGGTGAGCGGCTCTGCCCATGCTGGGGGGGTGCTGGGGGGGTGCGGGGCACAGCTCCCTGACCTGCCCGCTCCTACCCGCAGTATGGCTCGGAGGTGGAGGAGCTCCAGCAGCACTTGGCCGTGGCGAAGGAGGTGCAGCAGCAGCTCCGGACAGAGGTGAGCTCGGGGAGGGCCCGGCCATGGGTGCCCTGGGGGGGGGTGGTGGTGATGGTGGTGGGGATCCTGCCCTGCTGCCGCCAGTGCTGAGCTGTGCCCGTGCCCGCAGCTGCGGGACCTGCAGGAGAAGTACGCCGAGTGCGGCGGGATGCTGCAGGAAGCCCAGGAGGAGGTGAAGAACCTGCGCAGCCGCAGCCTGCCCAACAGCACCGTCAGCCGCTACGGAGCACCCAGCCTCCTGCCCATGGTGAGCGGGGGCGCGGGCAGCGCAGGGGTGGGCGGCTCCGCTCTCCCCTCTGCTGACACCGGGTCCCCCCTGTCTCCAGGACTCGCTGGCGGCTGAGATCAAGGGGACGATGAGGAAGCGGGCAGACAGCTCCTCCTCGGACTACAAGTGGGTGCTGGCATTGGTGGCTTGTGCTGGGCCAGGGGTGGGGGGTGTCCCTGGGGGCAGGCTGGAGGGCCCATCCCTGCCTGCTTCCCCCCGCAGGAGCTATCTGCGCGTCTTTGAGACGGTGAAAGCGGTGAACCAGGTGACCAAAGCCAAGTCTTGCTCCGAGTCTCCCCACAACATGCCAGGCTCCAAGCAGTTATCAGCCGCTCCCTCCGGGGGGGCCAGCACCCCCCACACCAGCTGCTCCGGCTCGGAGAGCACCCAGTGAGTGTGAGGCGGGGGCTTGGGTGGGTGGGATGGAGCCGCTACCCCTGCAGAAGGGCTGGGGTGCTGGGGAGATGTTGATGACACCGGAGCATTCATCAGTGCTGCAAGCCCAGGGCAAGGGGGGGGGGCAGGCGCAGCCGGAGCCCGCTGCCGTCGGGCACAGCGTGGGAGGGTGCAGTGCGGGACCATGGCACCGAGCACCCTAACGCTGCGCCCGCCGGCAGGGGCGAGGGGGCCGGAGAGGAGCCCCGGGCGGCCCCGGGCCGGCAGGACCTGGAGGCGGCGGTGGAGCGGCTGTCGGTGCAGCAGCAGAGCCATGCCTCCGAGGAGCGCTCCTTCTTCGAGGCGGAGCGGGAGCGCAAGCTGTGGCGGCTGAGGGATGGGGAGAGCTCCAGCGGCTTCCTCACCCCCAACGAGAGCATCGTCTCCACCGGGACCAACTACTCGGGGGCCTCGGAGCTCACCGCTGGCTCCGGCTTCTCCCTCGGCTCCCTCACCTACCTGCCGGACAAGCTGCAGATTGTGAAGCCCCTGGAAGGTGAGGGGCGGAGGTGGCTTCCCAGTGCACAGAGCAGGAGGTGCCGGGAGGGTCCCACGACACCGGCTGAGCCCCCCCGGCTGTGTCCCCCTCCCAGGCTCTGTGACGCTCCACCACTGGCAGCAGCTGGCGCGGCCCAACCTGGGTGGGATCCTGGTGCCCCGTCCCGGGGTGCTCACCAAAGACTTCAGGCAGCTGGACATCGACCTGGAGGAGGTCTACAGCCTCAACGACCTGGAGGAGGATGATGTGGATGCCAGCTCCTTCCAGCTGCTCCCTACCTCAACGCCTGCCAAAGCCAAGGAGCGCCCCGGGGGTGAGCGCGGGGCGAGGGGGCGGAGGGGACGTGGTCCCCGGGATGCCCCTGTCCTCCTGCCCAGGCTGCCCCTCGCCTTGCCCTGCACTCTCCCCTCTTGGGCTGGTGGCCTGTCCCTGCCCCCCGTCCGTCCCCGTGGGGATGCTCTGACTGCAGCTGCACGAGGGCTGTTCTGCAGCCGCCCCACGGGGCTGAGCCCTGGCTGTCACCCTGGCACGCACCCGCTGCGTCCTGGGCACGTGGAAGGGACGGGTCTGGGGGAAACATCGGCTCCTGTTTCCACTTGTGCTTGCAGCCCCCTCCTCTGAGCAAGCGCCGGACCCAAATGCTGCTGGAGATGTGCCCCGTGCATGCAGCTTTCTGCTGGCGGTGGCAGCTCACAGCCCAGCTTTGGCTCTCCCGTCTGCCCAGAGCCCTGCTTTCTGCCTCTGCCTGTGTCGTGCCCCCCCCCTCCCCGTTAACCCCGTGTCTCCTGTCCCTTCCAGTGTTCCTCTCTGTTAACAACCTCCCCCAGACCCTGTCCACCTTCACCATCACCACCTGCCACATCCTCCACCCCACCACTGAGATCACCACGGTGACACCCAGGTAAGGCGCGTGGCCCCCCACCGCCTGCACTGCCACCCAGCCCCCCCATCTTCCCCTGTTTCCCCTCCTCCTCGCCCCACGCCTGGCTCCGTGATGCTCAGCCCCTCATGCTCTGGGAGATGTCTGGCACTTGAAATGTCCCTGGCTCTGTATGTCCCCAAATCTGGCTGCTCGAGTGGCTGTGTGCCCCCCTGGGGGGCTGGTCCCAGCCCCCCCCCAGCCTCTGTGCTGCAGCACCTTGATGGGAAGAGGAGCCTTCCTGAGGGTGGATGAGGCTGGGCTCACCCTGGGGAGCAGCTCCCTGGGAGCAAGAGCAGCGTTTGCTCCCGGTGTGCATGGGGAGTCCTTCCCTGGGAGCAGACATGGATTTCCTCCTCCCTGGACTTGTGCACAAACCAGGACCTTTGCCCAGGCTGGGCTGGAGGAGCCGGGTGCTGGGCTGGGGCTGGAGCCTGCCTGCTCTGCCCTAATGAGCCCCTCCAAGGCTTGGGGGGGTTGGTGTGAGCTGGAGTTCACCTTGTGCTGCAAGACAAAACCCTGCATGTTTGGGAAAATGGTTGTGGAGCTGCAGCCATGTCCTATCCCCTCCTGGGAGCTGGGGGGGGGGGCATGGCTGAAACCCCCCCCCCCCCCCAGCATGGTGCCATGACCTTCAGGGTGCTCGGGCAATGCTGCAGTCATGGGGCTCAGTTGGTGAATGAGCACGTAGGGTGGGGGAAAGGGGGCCTTGCTCTGCCAGGGCTGCTGCCTCCCTGGGACAGGGCCCCCTCGTGACCCCCCCCCCCCCGGCCTCTGCTCTCTCTTCCCCTCCAGTCTGTATAACGCCGTCATGCCTTCTTGTGGGCCCCTTGAGGGGCTGAGCCTCGGCAGCCCCTGGCCGGAGTCGTCTTCCCCTGTGCTGGCGCCTGGCCCTGGACCCCCGAGCACCCCCGTGGGACTCGTCAGGCTCTTGCTGGTGCAGGGCATCTCCGCCTCGGTGCCAGGGATGGGGTCAAGGTGGGCCCCCCCGCTTCCCTCCCAGGACCCCCAGCATGCTGACACCCAGCCCTTGCCCACGGACGGGGAGCAGGACAGACCCAGGAGCAGCATCTTCAGCTTGAACCTGGTGGAGAAGCTGCGGCGCCTGGGGCTGGACAAGGTGGTGGCCAGAGGGGAGATGTCCTACGCCCGGGGAGAGCACAGGGGAGCCCGGGGCGCACTGACTTGATGGCGCTGCAGAGCCCACGAGGACAAGACACGTCCTCCATCCTCTTTGTTGCCCATCCATGGGAAAATGGAGATGGGACTCGGCCTCGGCTCCTGGGGATGTCCTGGCAGCACTCCCAGCGCCGCCTCACCGGAGCTTTGCCCTGGATGCCAGGACACAGCCCTGCAGTGCCCCATAGCCCCGGGGTGATGCTCCCCAGCCCCGTGTTGCACTGTGGCAGGGGTCCCGTGCGCAGGGAGCAGCGTGGGACGATGCTCGGGGCTCTGGGGGGAGCCAGCTCTGGGCAGGGGGGGCTGGGCTGACCCTGGCCCCCGCTGTGGGGGTACGGACCCTTCGCAGGAGCTGGTTGCTGGCAATAAAAACTGTTCCTGCTTCTGCTGAGCCTCTCCCAGGGGCAGCTCGGCCCTTGGGGGCTGTGGGGCTGGAGCAGCGAAGGGCAGCGCTCAGCCCGGGCTCCGGTGGTCCCGGGGGGGACCCACGTGTGCTGGAGTGAGACCTCCTGCCCCGGGCTGGGGGCCTGGCCAGCACCTGGGCTGACTTTTTAATTAAAGAGAGTGGTGGTTTTAAACTTTTTCCTGCCCACCGAATAGCAGTAGTAGCAGCACCCCCGGCTCAGTGGGTGCTTCTTGGGGCGTAGCTGTTGCTCCCACCAGCTGCCTCCCTCGCCCCAGGCTGTGCCCTCTTAAATAAATGTGAAGTCACGAAGCGGTTCCTGCGTGCCATGTCTGCTGCCGTGGGCTGTGTCTGGACTGCGTGCTGGTGGATCCCTGCCCTGCGCTTCCTCCTGGGGTTGGGGGCGAATCCCACCCACCTGCCTCCCCCCCCCCCCCCCCAAACTCTTCCCAGCAAAGACATGAGCAGCAGCAGCCATAGTGCCAAAGCTTTATTGCAGGTGGAGACGTGCACCGAGCACGCTGGTGCTCTGCACGGCATGGCCAGCGCAGCGGCTACGCGGCATCGGCCGAGTCCTCGGCGCTGCGGCGGCCGAAGTCCATCCAGTCGGGGTAGTAGTGGTCGTGCAGGGCTTCCATCCCCTCGCCCCCGTGCACGTAGCCCTTGCGATCGCCCAGCTCTGCCGGGGGCAAGGGGAGCAGGTTAGAGCTGCCCCGGGGCTGGGCTGTGCCCTATGGGGCCCCCTCCCAGGGCTGCCCACCCCACACCTCCCCATACCTGTGAAGATGTGGGGCAGGAACCGGGAGATGAGGTGCTTCTGCTCCTGGGACAGGTACTCGGGCCAGTCCCGCCGGACCAGGCTGGCGGGGAGCGGCTGGGGGTCCCCCGCAGCGCCCGGCGCCTCTGCTGCGGGCCGGCACAGGCAGGTGGTTGCCACGATGGCAAGGATGAGGCCGATGCAGACCTTCGCCTTCATGGCTGCGGAGGGGCTGAGCAGGGAAGGGAAGCTGAGGTCTCCGAACCGGGGGCACGTGCTCAGCCTGCGGCGAGGGGCGACTCGTGCGGGGAGCGGGGTGCTCTTCCCCAGAGCACGGCCAGTTCCCAAGTCCCCTCTGCCCCTCCCGGTTGGTCCCCGAGTCCCCTCTGCCCCTCCTGGCTGGTCCCCAAGTCCCATAGAATCTCCCAAGCTGGAAGGGGCCCATAGGGATCATCGAGGCCAACCCCCTGCTCCTGGCAGGACTGAACCGTGTGCCTGAGAGCATCATCCAGACGCTCCTTGAACTCTGACAGGCAGGGAGCAGGGTGCTCTTCCCCAGGGCATGGCTGGTCCCCAAGTCCCCTCTGTCCCCCCCAGCGGGTCCCCAAGTCTCCATCCCTCTCACCTGTCTGGTCCCCAAGTCTTCTCCATCCCTTTCTCCTAGCTGGTCCCCAAGTCCCCTCCGTCCTTCCCGGCTGATCCCCAAGTCTTCTCCATCCCTCTCTCCTGGATGGTCCCCAGGTCCCCTCCATCCCTCCCGGCTGGTCCCCAAGTCTCCATCCCTCTCTCCCGGCTGGTCCTCAAGTCCCCTCTGTCCCTCCAGTGGGTCCCCAAGTCTCCATCCCTCTCTCCTGGCTGGTCCCCAAGTCTTCTCCATCCCAGCCGGCACCCAGGTCCCCTCTGGCCAGCACCCTCAGCCCCATCGGGACTCACCTGCTGGCTCCAGGGCTCGGGTGGCTCCAGGGCAGCCCAGCTCGGCCCCTTTTAAAGGCGCTGCCGTGGCTGCCCCACCCCAGGGCGGCTCCGCACCCGCCCGCAGGGCCCCGGGGCAGCCCCACCGGCACACGCGTCTGCATGGCCAGGCACGGGGGGAGTAGGCTGTGGATCTGCATGTATACATATACACACACACATATGTATATGGCTGGAGGCTATATGAGATGATGGGCAAGGGGTGTATGTATGCATATAGAAACACAGAACTATTTCATCTATCTGTACATATTGACATTTATATATTGTATACATACATACATATATACAGATATGTATGGATATAGATACATAAAAACATCTATAGATATAGCTGTAGACGTGTGTACATATACACACATATATGCATAGAGTGCACACACACATATACATACATGCATAGATTGAGATACAGCCAGCTATACACATACGTAGACACACGCACATACACATACATAGAGGTACATGCACATATACAGCTATAGGTAGGTACATGTATGCTTATAGAGCTATGCTCATACATAGCTACATATGGACAGATGTAAATATAAATCTAGGCAGAGCTACAGGGTACTTGGCCTTGGTTGCATGCATGTATATAGAAAATTGTATCTATATATCTAGCTGAACATGCAACCCCCCCCATATCTATACATCCACATACATAGGTATACAAATATACAGTTAGATATACTTACATATAGAGTCCTATATATCTATACACACACACACAGAGATATTTATACATGTAGAGATATACACACACACGTATATAACTAGCTAAAAGATATAGTCGTAGATGTAGATGTATATGATCTATACGTAGGTGTAGATCTAGACAGCGCTATAGAGCTGGGGGTTGGGGGCAACTGGCCCCTGCGGGCAGTTTGGCTCTCTGTCATAGAGACATTCATGCCCTATACATGGCTATATGTACACATACAGAAAGAGGGAGGGAACGCGTGCAAGCACGGGGGGGGGGGAGCTATTTGCAAGGAGCCTCTATAGAGCAGCATGTGTGTGTAATTTATAGCTATAGCTGTCTAAATAGATATATGATTAAATGCATACACAGCTTATATATACACACATAATATATGTATAGCTACATCTAGCTATAAATGAAGGGAGGTATAGCTATAGATACAAGGCTATAGGTATAGATATAGCTGATATAGCTATACATAGGGGTGTGCGCACACACTGCTTATATTGGGTGTGTATGGATGGAGCATATATGGAGCAACTAGCCATGATTCTGGGCATGCATCTATAAATGCACAGCTCTGGGTTTATGTACTCCCATGCCACACACAGCGCGATAAATGCATACATCGATAGTGAGATCTATAGTTACCTATGTACAGACATCTATACTGGCATGTGCATGCTGGTGTGTGCATTTCTCTCTCCCTCTGACCATCCATATGAATGCATATGTGAGCCCACGGTTGCACATGTCTACAGCTAAATCTAGTCTATACGAACCTGGATATATCATCTTATGTACATATGGATGGTCAGAGGGAGAGAGAAATGCACACACCAGCATGCAC
>JADKXX010008274.1:0-11847 GCA_017310255.1 Butorides virescens
GGGCCTCGGGCCGCGCCGTGCCCGGGCCTCGGGGGCCCCTGGGGACCGCGCCCGGCCCCGCCCCGCCGCCCCCGGCCTCCCGGTCCCTCCCGCCGGCCTCGCCCGCGGCTTCTGCGCCCCTGGCGGCCCGCCGGGCCCAGCTCTGCGGGGCGCTGGCCGGGCTGCGGGGGCCGCAGGAGCGGTGGCCTGGTGTGGGGCCTGGTCCCCGGGGTGTGTGACACAGGCCCGGGTGCGGGGCGGGATCTCCAGGGTTGGGATCGGGGGTGAGACACGGCCCTTGGGTGCAGGGTCCCCGAGGTGGGTCGGGACCCCCTGGGCAGTGCCGTGCCCAGGCTCCCTCCCTGCCCAGCGTGCTCCATCCCCCCGCATCGTCCCGCGGCCGCGGTGACCGGCTGCAGCGCCCTCCGGACGGGCGTGGGAGCGGGAGCCGGCAGCGGGGAGATGCCTTTTGGTCGGCCACGTCCCCGCAGCCCTTGTGTCAGCACGGCGCCATGGCCGAAAGCTGCTGGAAGGCCGAATGGAGGCATCGCCGAGACCCGCGGGGCTCCCACGGGTGCACAAGGCGTTTGCTCTCCAGCCCGTGTCCTGTGGAGAGGGCCTGGCTTTCTGCTAGCCAGGCAGTTTATCTCCCCATGATTAAAACACACAGGCATCCCCCACACTGCTGGCCCCGGGGGTGACACTGCCGCAGCCCAGTTCCCTTGCCCGGGCCCTCGCAGCCTGGGTTTGGCCTCGCGGAGCCCAGCACAGACCCACTTACCCACCCCGCGCTCCACAGCTGCACCTCTGCGGGTGCTTTGTGGATGACTTCCCTACAAGCTGCGGGCTGAGAAGACTCAGACTCAGACTGGAGAGCTTGCCTGTTGGATGTGTGTTTGTCACTCGGCTATCGCCATGATGACAGCCACGCTTGAGGCAAGTACAGTGCCATATGCACACAGAAATCAGGCTTCTGTACTCGTTTCCCAAAGCTGCTTGGCAGGGAGATGCTCTGAGGTGCTGCAGAACACGATGTTCTTGAGCCTGGGGGGCTCTGTGATGCCAAGGGGAAACGCTCAAGGTGTCATCCGAATCTGCCTGAAAAGCAAGGGGGGTTTATTTCTCTTTAAACATGTGAAACAAGTCCCCCAGCACTTCCTGGATTTCAACTCAGACAGTCAGACCTTGGCAAACTCAAGTCCTCCTTGCAGGGTGCACTTGGTCCCTCTCCGCTGTCTCTCCCGAGTGGCTGGTGCAGCGTGGCTGGCGTCGGCTCTTTGCCTCCCTGGTTCCTGGCTGTGCTGCGTGGCCGGGGGATTGCGACGGCCTGGCTCTGTTGGGACATCCCAGTAACCCCGGTCGCGGTGCTCGGAAAGGGGCAGCCTCTGGCTTTTTGTAATGTGTTGAGACAAAGGTGTTGTCAGGAGTTGGCTCAGCAGAGCAACCATCCCAAATGTGACCTCCAGGTCCCTTGGGGACCCCATCAGCTGCTGGCTTATGGCCTGTGCTGCCCAAGAGCTCTGGGACTGCTGGGCGAAGCCGCCGGTCATTGCCTCAGGGCCCTGGTCGCTGGTCAGTGGGAATCGGCGATCTCAGGTCTGGTCCATGCCTCAAAGCCCTGTGGATGGAGGTGTGACCGAATGTACTCCGAAATCAAAATGTGTTTAATTCTGTTTCCGAGCCCTAATTTGGGGGCCAGGAGCCTGGGTCTTGGTATTCAGTACGAGCTGCTCAAGAAAAACCATCTATCACTCTCCTGGTGCCTGCTGTGTGGCTAAACTGCACCCCCCCCAAACTGACAAGCGTCTCCCAGCACCGGCTCAGCACGATGCAGAGCGGGGCCTGCTGGCAGATGGACGTCACATCCAGCTCAAAGATGTATTACGTGTTCTAAAGGTACACAGAAACCCCAGGTATGAGAACAGTAAATCTCTGACACAATTAATGGGGTCAAAAGCCGTATAGATCCAGATGGAGCGTAAACTCTCCTCCGGGAGCTAGTCAGAGCTGCATACGGAGCGGGAATGTTGTCCCCAGGGAGACACGGGTCTATAGCGTTGCATCTGTTGGGCTGTGGATCATTTATGCCGGAGCTTATCAGCTCCTTTTAGCTCTCCTGCAGCCTCGGCTCTCACTGTGTAGGTGTTCCCGCCCTGCTTTGGGAGCCATCTCTGAAATACGATGTATTTTTGACAGATGATTGGCATCTGGGTGTGCTGCCATCTGTGGGTCCTGGCAGCCATTACATGGCTGAGATGTTGCATCATTCTTGGGGGTTTTACTTAAGATAAAGGCAAATTGTTCATCTTGCACTAGGTAGAAGGAACATTCTGCGGTGCTGTAGTTCAGTGTCTCTCTGGCGTTTCTAAAGCATCTGTCTCTTTTGTATGTCCTATGTGACAGATCAGACGGACAACTGGCTAAAATTTTCATTAAAATGAGAATTTGCTCCATGACTGTCACGAGCAAGCCGATGGCTCTCCTCGCTCCTCTTTTTCTGATCAGATTTTCCTTCTCTCCCAGAAAAGGAACGGTCTCTAGTAGCCGCGTGGTGGTGTACCCAGACAGCAGAGACGCAATTAGACATTTACACTGCATCTTGCTGCTGGAGGCATTTCAAAGTCCTTACTACAGCAAAGGGACTTCATCGTATTCAATGCCAAACACTCGAAGAGAGTCATTGGTACCTCCTGCCTTCCTGCTGCTGGGCAGACTGGTTTCACAGCTGAGCCAGGACGCCCAGGATGCCCCCGAGAGGCAATTTATCAGCGTTGCTGCAGATTCACGGTGTCTGTATGATACTTCAGGGTTTGTATCCTCGCCACCAGACCCCTTTGGTAAACTACCAAAAGAGGCAAGTGTGTGTCAGACACCTGAGCTAAGCCCGTCGCTGGTGATGGGCTGAACGCTATCGGGGAAATGTTAACATCAATTTTTTGTCCTTTAGGGCAGGATTCAGAGCAGGCACCTGCAGTCTTGGGTGGCTTCAGCTGGGCACCGGGGCTGAGCCCCCTGCACCCTCCTTACCTCTGTCCATCTTTGGGTGCTCGGTCCTGACCTGCTCCTGCCTCCCTGCCTGCCTGAGGAGGTGCCTCCTCCCAGGGAGGCGTTTGTCGGGCTCCCCACGAGGTGGCAATGCTGGTCTCTTTTGCAGCAGCAACTCCTTCAGCAGGTAGCACCGATTTGCTGCAGTTTATTTTATGCCCAGTGCCTGGCAAATAATCACCTCCCTCCATCCTCCCCCTGGCTCTGTGCACAGGAAAATCCCAGTGTGTGGGGCCATGGTGAGCTGCCAGGTTTGTTTTAGGGTCAGGAGGAGGAGCAGAGAGGGCCCAGAGCGGTCTATGTCCTTGTCGTCCCTTCTGTCAAAGGCACGGATTTGCAGTCGTGCTTTGGGGGTGGCTTCTGGAAACCATCTCGTCCCTTGGCAGCGAGTGGTACACACAGACCGCAGAGGGCCCCTGCAGTGAGGAAACGCGCTGGTGGCGAGGGCAAGGGCTGCCCAAGGATTTCAGGTGGAAACGCTCCCAAGTGCACCTGCATTTGTGCGGCACGATGGGCCCAGCGACCGTGGGGCGATGCCGCTCAACCCCGTGTGCAGGGGTCCTGCATCGGTGGTTCCAGATGCTCACGGGTGCTCCTGGGTGGGCAACCAGCCCTGGGGTGCTGCAGGTCTCTCCCTTTTGAGTCCTGCAAGGCCATTTCACCCTGTGCTCCGAGGTGGGGGGGTCTTGGTGCCCCTCCAATACACCTGGGAAGTGTAGCAGAAAGGAGGGAATCATCCCAGCATTTCACTTTGCTGCTTCTCCTGCAGCTCAGAAATGCCCTCCGGGCTGCGACATTCCTAGAAACCAGCTTTTCTCCTCTAACATCCTTCCTGCAGCCTCTCTGTGACTGCACAGACTTGGATTCAGGATGAGCTGGATTTTTGATGTACAGTATTTGATCCCATTAATCAGCAAAGGCGGCACTGACAGATGTTAGCCCTGGTGATTAACCTGCTCCTGGAAAGAGCTGAGGCACGGCTGGGGTGAACCCAGCACGGGGCCAGGGAATCCCAGATTATTTGCTGAAGTACCACATTCCCATTCCTTACACAGCTATTCCTGGCAATTCACGTCCCAAAGTTTGCAAACCCTGAAAGTGTTTACTTACTGAGCAAGCGAACCCATCTCTGCCCACCCGGGGCCGTGGCCCGCGGGATGCTCCCTGTGATGCCCACCCTGGAACGGAGGCACTGGGTGTGCGGTAGCACAGACCCTCAAGGGAGGGTTTCGGGTGCATCTTCCCCCACGCTGCAGGGTGTCCCGGGGCTGCCCTCTCCCCGTGTCCGCACAGCAAGGGCCATCTGTGGGCACGTCCCGACTCCTCTCTAACCCAGTGACCCCCAGTGACCAGTTTGGCTCCTGCTCTATTACAATTACGGCTTTCTAATGGTGTTCATTCTCCCTCCCTCCCCCTGCTCAGCTCCCCCTTCCCCTGGCAGGGGCCTTCCTCCCCACTGCTCAGCCTTTGCCTTTCCCAGGGTGGCTGTGAAACCTCTCCTCTCCGCGAGGTGCCAGGAGAGGTCTAAGCACCGGGGCTCAGCCCAGCCCAGCCAAGCTGCTGGGGCTGGCGAGCAGGCACAAGCCTGGCTCACAGCCCAGCCCAGCCTCTCCCTGCCCGCACTTGTGCACAAGCAACGGGGGGAAATGCAGCTTCACCCCCGGCTGGGAACATCCCCGTGTCCGGCCCCACGCCGTGCCCACCGGGTGGGTGCTGGGGAGCCCCAGCGGGGCAGGGGGCTGCAGCCCAAGCTGCTCTGTCCCTCCAGGCTTGTGCAGGGGTGCTGGGGGTTGTCCCAGGAAGAGTTGCCCAAGGGCTGGGGGATCCCCTGGGATTCCTGCAGAGAAGGGGTGCTACACCCTCTGCTGCAGCCTGGATGGTTCCCATCCCATTCCCACAGGGCCAGGATGAGGCCTGTCCAGTACCCACGGGGATTCCCCCCTGGCCAAGGGTGCACTAGGGATTCCCCCCTGGCCCGCATGCACGCAATGCCCAGCGCTCACATTGCAGGGAAGGCATCAAATAAAAGTCCACGGTGTTGGGGTCACTGGGGCTCGGACAGCCCCAGCCCTCCCCTGGGGACTTGGCATCAGCGTGGAGCAAACCTGACATGGGAGCAGCGATCGCAGGGACCGGGAAGGGTGGGAGCAGCTCCCCTGGCCAGCACCCTGCCTGCCCTCGTGCCAGCACACCAGCACCCTCTTCGGCTCTGCCCAGCCTTGCTCTGCCCGTGGGGCTGTGGGAGGTTTGCACCGAAGCAGACGCCTGCTTGTGGCTGGGCTGTTCCTGGGTGGTGCAGACCCTGCCAGGGCTTCCCGGGGTCCCCAGCAGCTCTGCGGGTGTTTGGTTCTGCTCTGAGACACGGTGACCCCTGTGCATGGGCCACACTGTCCTGAGACATCTCTGGGCCCCCCAGGGCTGCTCCCCCCCTGCTTAGTGATGGGGAACAAGTGTGAAGGGTTTTCCGCTGTGGAAGGGCCCAGAGAAGGCATCGAGGGCAGCTCGAGGAGCCAGGACAGGGAAAGCTGTGATGGGTTTTTCCATTTGGCCTCTCCTGATGGAGGACGGGATCGTGGCGCTGCCAGTACCAGGCACAACCAGCGCCGGGCTGACTCAGAGCCTCGGCATTGGGCTGTGCCGGGGCAGAGGGAGGGATCGCCCCTGCACGGCAGCTCTGCGTGTCGGCCCCGGCACAGCCTGTTTGCACACACCAACAAACGTGCTCTTGCCAAGCACGTCCTGCTTTCTGCGGTTTTTCACACCTGGGTCGCGCTGTCGGGATGGGGAGCTGCTCCGGGTGCCATGGGAAGGGGCAAAGGTGCCAGGTTTTGCTCCCACCGGCTCCCTCGCTGGGATACAGTGGGGGCTGGCCAGCACGGCAGAGGAACAGCCCGGGACACGGGGATCCAGCCAGGGATGTCAGACACCCTGTGCTGCTTCTGCCCTGTGCAGCCCCAGCCCTGCCTCCCGCCGTCCAGCTGGGCAGGGGCAATGGGCAGCCCTGCCTTGCAGCCCCCCTGCTCGCGTCTTCCCCCTCCACTCGGGGTGGCTTCACCCGAGCCTGGAGGGAGCTCCCTGCTCCATGCCAGGGAGAGAATTTTTGCCACGGAGAAGCCCTGGGAAGTGCCTTTGCTGGAGGACTTATGGGCCAGGCAGGGCCCTGCTGAGCTGGGCTTGCCCGGCTCCTGGTATAGGAGTTCACCACTAGAACCAGCACTAGCACTGGGGAGGTCTGTGGACACAGGACAGCCCAGTCTGGGCCCTTTCCTGCCATGCTGGGTGCCTGGGTATGAGGATACCCCGAATCCTCTGGGAAGAGCAGTGAGACCCTCCTCCCAAGTGCTCCCATGCACGGCCCCGTGCTGCCGATGCCGCTTTGCACCAGAGGGGTCAAAGCAGAGTTGCCTGTTACGGCACGGCAAGGGCAGAGGGGAAGAGCCTTGCCATGCAGCCTCCCTGCGTGTCCAGCGGGCTCGGCAGCCCACGAGAGGAGCAGCCACTTCCCCCCCCTGCCCCCCCGGAGCATCGCTGCCGGCTTTGCACTGCCCCGTGCATCTCAGCCCAGGCTGGGGGTTACCCTCCCGCTCATGCCAAGGGAGGACCCAGCCCTGCCGTGCGACCAGCCCAGCTTGCAAAACAGCTCAGGCATCCTCCCCTGCCTCGGTGTGACAGGGAGGGGACACCGGGCTGAATCCACCTCTTGCTGACCCAGGGGGAAAGGGACAGGAGCTTTTTGGGGGAACAGCAGCAGAAATGGCGAGCCCAAGGCAGAGCCCAGCCGTCCCCGCTCTGCTGACTTGAGCAGAGAGAAGGGGCAGGTCAGGCCAAACACCTTGGTCAGCATCTGCCTTGCTCCAGTTCGTATTTCACTTACGAGGCAAAACCTGCGCGGGGTGTAAGCACGTCCTCAGCCCTGCCCCTTCCCTGCCCCAGGGCCAGGCACACTCAACCTTGCCTACACCCAGCAACTCCCCAAGGGCCAAACACTGGCCGCCGGCCAGCCCTCCTTGCCCCACGGCTGGCAGAGCCCAGTCCTGCCCACCCCGTCCCGGCACGATGCCTGGCACTGCAGAGATTTGCTTCTTACAAAACACTTGGCCATGGCACCCGCTCTGCCTAGCTGGGACGGGAACCGGCAGCAGGACCGGCCCACGCTCTGGGGTCCCGGCACCCTGGGTGCTTCCAAGGCTGAGACCTGAACAGGGGCAGGCTGGCCCTGGGGAAGGGGGAGCTTTGCAGGCACAGCCGGGCTGCAGAGAGCACAGGCTGGCGTGGCAGAGGGACACTTGTGGGGACCCCCAGCCCTGGGGTGCCTGAGGTCCTTCAGGGCATCGCAGCTGCAAAGCCCGGAGCCACAGCTCGTGTTTGCTGCCATGTTCTGCAGCCACCTGGCCCCCTCGTGCCCACTCGTGCTGCCCAGGGCTCTCCTGGCACCCCGGGGGTGCAGGAGCAGCGTGTTCATCTTGTCCCATGGCGCCAGGCAGCACAGAGCTGCTCGGGCCCCTTACCTCGGCAGGCCAGTGTGTGCCGGGTCAGGGAAACCTTGCGGGCTGTGCCTGGAAAACAGCTCGGCCGCGGCCCCTTCTTTTGGCTACGAGACATCAGGGAGCCAAGCACCCATCTGCCTGCACGCCAGAGATGTCACCGGGGATGTGCCCTCCCCTGGGGGACCCTGAATCCCCTCAGCTCCCCCCACCGAGGCATCTGCAGGCAGTGGTGCCTCCTGGCTGCTCCAAATGCATCTGCCCCCAAAGCCCCTCTCTCTGTCTGCCCCCAAAGCCCCTCTCTCCATCTGCTCCCAAAGCCCCTCTCCATCTGCCCCCAAAGCCCCTCTCTCCGTCTCCCCCCAAAGCCCCTCTCTCCGCAGGGGGGTGTTTTCTGTGGCCCCCAAGCGCAGGCATTGCCATAACGGTGCTGCTCAGCCGCCATGGGCTCAGCCTTCCTGATGGCCACCGTGCTCACCCCGTGGCTTGGGGCTTCCCTGGAAAACCAGGTCAAGATGGAGCCATCGCCTTTCCGCAAGCGGCTCCGCTGCTGTTTTTGCTGCTCTCGTGCCATGGGCTCAGCCTTGCCCTTGCTGGGAGGTAGAGCCATGGCCTGGGTCTGGGGGCTGATGAGCACAAGGCAGGAAGGGCTTGGAGGATTGGGCAGGGTTCTGGGGCGCAGGGAAGCCCAGGGTCCAGGGGCCCTAAGGTTGCAGCACCCCAGCCCAGCAGCAGGTTCTCACCAGGCTGGGGCCGGATTTGGGTGAAACCCCATGGGGCTGAGGTCAGAGGTGGAGCTGCTGCCCTGCTCCCCGGTCCCCCATCATGCTCCTGCCTCTGGTCCCCCATCGCCCTCCTACTCCCCGGTCCCCCGTTGCCCTCCCGCTCCTTGGTCCCCCATCGCGCTCCTGCTCCAGGACGGGCTCCAGCTGAATTTCAGTCTTTGCCTTTGCTCCTTAGCCAGGAGCAGGAATAAACACCCCCTGCAGCCTTCCCCACGCGGGGCCTCCTTCGGAGCCCTTCAGTCTCGCTGGATGCAAACACAACCCAGGGGACAGGGGCTGCCCAGCAGCCCCCGGCACGCAGCCCTGAAGCAGGAGACCCCCAGGAGCCGGCGGGCGATGGGGTAAATTGCAGGTTCATCAGCCTGGTGTTGTTTCAGCTGACATGGCCGCCCTGCCGCGTCCCTGCCGCGGCTTGCCCCCACGCCCAGCGCCAGGCTGTGATTAGCGAGGCGGGGGCCTGCCTGCGCGTTCCCATCTCCCGTGTCAGCGCCGCCGCCGCCGCCCTCGCAAGCGCTGCCAGCCGGGTGTGCCGCCTCGCCGCCCGCTCGCCCCGGGGAGCCGCCACTGCGCTGCCTAATGAGGAAACCACCCGCTCCCTCCTGCTTGCAAAATACCTTGGACTTGGTGCTGTGCTGACGCCGCCCGTTCCCAGCAGCTCCCAGGGGGTGGTGGAGGCCAAAATGGCCCCTGTTTCCCCCAGCTGGGCTGCACCCGACAGACCCGGGACCCTGCAGAGCTGATGCTCCGAACCCCAGCAGGGCCGGTTGTTGGGGTCCCAGCGCCCCATCTGCAGAGCGAGGGACGGGATGCAGGCGGGGACCCGCAGCCTGGGCACAGGGCAGCCCCCTGCTGCGGGACCCACGCGCCGTGCGTGGTGTGCGTGGAGGCCCAGCTCCCAGGCCCCATGCTGCAGGACTCAAGGGGCTTGGTGCCTGGCTGGCGGCGCTGGCTCTGCGCCGTGTGCTGCGCTGGCCCGGCGGGTGCAAACCATGTCCCTGATCTTGCCACTGAGCCACGGACCGGTGCTGGCTGCAGAGCCTTGCTGCAGTAACGCTCGCATTCCTGCAACAGCTTTTGCTGGTGCTCAGCCCCGGCTGCTGCAGCACGCACCGGACAAAGCCTGTGGCAGGACGGCAGTCCTGGTGTCCCAGCGATCCCACGGTGGCCTCAACACCGGGTCACCGCCACAGGGTGGGGAACACAGCAGTGGCGGGAGGACAAAGCGGGCAGCTCCGGCGAGGGCTGTGCAGCAAAGCTTGGGCAACCGGCTGCCTGTGTCTCTCCATGTTCATGGGGGACAGGGAAAGGCCCAGGGGACGGGAGGGAGTCGGGTCCTTCACCACTGCTTTACCAGCCAGGAGGGTCGGGATGTGTCTGAAGGGGCTCGGCGGGTCCAGCGCTGTCTGTAATTTGGGGAACACTGGCTGCCTGCTGGCAGACAGAAGTGCCCTGAGCAGAAATGGCCCCTGCACCCCAGTGAGTCCCATGAGTTCCCCCGTCCCTCACAACAGCCCTGGGTCCAAGCCCTGGGTCCTGGGCAGTCACTGGGGAGCTGTTCCCAGCCGAAACAAAGGTGGAGGGCTTGGCTGGCCACCCGTGAGGCTCCAGTTTCTTGGGGACACCAGTGCAACCCCCCCAGCTTCCAGACCCACAGGCTCTGACCCCTTGGGGAGGCACAGTCGGACCCCAGGTGTGTTGGGGCACTGAGCTGCACTGCACCCGGCACAGGGAATGAAGGCACCAGCCCTCCCCGGAGCCTGCGGCAGCTCCAGGAGCTGCAGGAGCTGCAGGAGCTGCAGGAGAGGGGACTGGGCTGCCTGCAGCACCCAGGACAAACTGAGACAGGGCTGAGGGGAGCCCCCGTCCCCCGTCCCCTGAGCCTGGCAGGCTCCCTGGGCAGGGCTGCAGCTGGGCTGCGCAGGTGGAAAGTTATTTCTCAGGAACTGGCTGATGGTGAAAGTTTTCCCAGGTGTGGCCAGGGAGGAATGTAAATCCTCTGAAGTCCTCACCTCCCCTGTAATTACTGTCAGACAAGTTCCAGCTTGGAGCTGGGCCGCCCCAGCCCCAGGCGTGGGAGCGAGATGGGGGTGACGCAGCCGGCCTGTCCCTGCAGCGGCCGTGTCCCCTCCTGCCCCAGGAACACGCCCGTTGACTCATGGGGACCGCGGGGGTGGAGAAGCTGGGCGGTGCGGAGGGGAGCACCCGCAGTCAGGGTGCTGGGTGGGTGCACCCCACTGGGCTTGTGCAGGCGTGGAGCCCCATGTCCCATCCAGCCCAGATGTCCCATGGGGGGACTGAACACCCACAGGCCCCCCCTGCCCTCACCCAGGGGATGAAGCCTTCTCCACACCGGAGCGGGCAGTGTCCTGGTCCTGGGGTCTCAGCAGACCCAGGAGAAGGCACCTCCCTGGGTCTGAGGGATGGGTCTGGCCCTGCAGGACACAGGCTGGGCTCCAGCCTGGCCTGGCCTTTGCCCCAAGCATCCCTCACCCTGACCAGCTCTGTGGGCACCGTCCCTGGGATGTTGCCACTGGGCCAGTGGACCTATTTCTGACAGCTCTGAGCCCTGGGATGCCAAATCGCCTCAGCTTATGGGGATATAAAAAAAGAAGGGCCATTGCATGGGGCTGACAGCTCATCTCAGGGGACGCCTGTGCATCCCTACAGCTGGAGCTGGAGCAATGCACAGGGGCCAGGCTGCCTCAGGCCCCTGGCACAGCGGCTCGGGGCCAGTGGCTTGGGACTGAGCACGCTGAGGGTATCGCCGGAGGGGAATCACTTGGGAAGGAGCCCTGCACTGCTCCGGCACGCCACAGCCGGGTCTCTGCGTGCTCGTGCTGTGCAGCTGGGGGTCAGTAATAGGCACAGGGCCAAGGGCTGTTGGCTGCAGCAGAGCAGAGACAGCAGCCACCGAAAGCCCGTGTGCCCACGCCGCAGCTGGGGTGCCAGAGGGACACTTCCCTGCCAGCCTCTCGGCGCGGGGAGCAGCAAGTGGTGCCATCTGTGGCAGCGAGTCAGAATTACGTACAGACATGCATGCACACGCATGTGCACACCCTTACACACTTGTTCACGCTCACCTCCTCCCCTCTCCACCTGAGAAGGGTGAGGGCCCAGCTCTACCTGGCAGGACGCCGGCTCAGTGCCAGACCCAGCGATGGGGTGGCTCAAACTGAGGACCTGGCTGTGCCTAAAATTGGGAGTGGGCACTGCCTGCCCGGCCATGGGGCTGAGCACCAGCCCTGAGAGCTGCGGCCAGCCCCGATGCACTGCACGAAGCCTCACCGGCATGGTGGTCCATGCCCTGCCTCTCTGCAGGGTGCTGCCAGCCGGCCCCACGCGCAGTGTGCCCCATGTCCCCCGCGCTGCAGGGGCCCTTTGCGGCGAGTGGCACTGGCAGGGGGCAGGCAGGGAACGGCTGCCCACACTGGAGCAACCCCTGCACACCCTGGTGGACCCCTGCACAGCTTAGCACACCCCAGCACCCCATCTGCACAGCCCTGAACACCCCAATGCACCCCAGCATGTCCCTTCATATGATGGCACACCCCAGC
>JADKXX010008276.1:0-13152 GCA_017310255.1 Butorides virescens
GCCCAGTACGTAGAGGGGCTTCGCTTGGGAGGGCATGACGGGAGGAGACGGGTGATAGACACAAAATACACTGCCTGGAGACTCAGTCCGATTGCAGCTTTCAGGGTTCATCTTTAAGTTCACAGCAGCCACGGATGCCTGGTGGCTCTGTCCCTGCTGTCTGTCTGCAGTGAGATGCTGTAACGGGCACCTTTCGCTGCTGGAAGGGGCAGTGGCCCCTCTGCCTCCAGGAGACACCGAGCGGAGCCATGGCTTTAGCAACCACTAAGAGACTTTTCTGTTTTCCTGCTGCCTGAATACAGAGCCTGTGTAACAACAAAAAAGCATTTTGTCCCTAACTTCTCTTTTTTTTCCTCCTTCTATTGTAGCATCTCTTCCCAGTACTCCTCCGCTATGTCTTCACACTCGGGCAGAGACGGTAAGAACCTCCCTTGCCACACACATTTATAACAAACAGCTTTGGGACCTGCTTTTAGAGCGGCTGCCAAACTGATGGAGTGAAAATCACTCCTCGGGCGTGCTGTGCCACCTCGCTGGCTGAATCAGTGACAGCAGTCAAGAGAGCTCGTGTGCACCTTACAAGTGCTAACCACGGGAAAAAGCTGTCAGGAAGGGAAATAAATACCTTGCGGTCCTTTACCACAGGAATGATTTGCCCTAAATGGACCTTGTGATTGAGTAGCCAGTGTTCTGGCTTTATACAGACCTGAAAAATCAAGGTACGCCATATGTTAGGGGTTGTGCCTTTTGCCTTCTTGAGCTTTCCCATCAGCCTGGCTCTTCCTTCTTCCTAGCCAAAGTAGGGGTGTCTAAAACAGCATTTCCCAGTGCCCACGGAACCGCTCACATCCTCCTTAAGAATGTGCACATCTGATAACGTGTTAAGACATTTCCCTCCTTCCTGCCCCCTGAATAACTGTCCTCTGCTTTCCTTTTGCAGCCATGACAACTTCCCGTCAGGTCCGCACAATCGTCGAGGAGGTGCAGGATGGGAAGGTGGTCTCCTCCCGGGAGCAGGTTGCGCTCACCACTCGCTAGGAGGGCGAGCAGCTCTGTGGGCCCTCGACCCCAGGCTCCAGAGAGCGTCGAGCTGAACCACGCGTTGCCTGAGGCCGTACGTGCTGGGGTTGTGTCCCAGAACGCAGCCAGCTTCATTCATCTGCTCCTCCTTCCTGTCTCACCCTAATTCCACGCGGGTGCCATCCTGCACTCTGTACACATTTAATAAAGCTTTTTAGCTCGTTCGTGCAACTGCAGACTTGTCTGTCACTGATACATGAGCTCTCAAAGCCTCAGGGTTGTGTGTTCGTGCCAGGGAAAGTCCTAGGAAACCACAAGAAGCAGCCAGCGAGAGGAGGGGGATGAAGGGATAGGGGTTCCACTTGGAGCAAAAATAATTTGAGGCAGCTTTTTCTACTGAACCGATTGCTCATAAATGCCTGGGACTGACTGAGACAGAATCCAGATAAGTTTGAGACAAAATGAAGGCAATGGTGGAAGGATGATGCTTGAGGCCAATGTGCCACACAACCGATACTTAAAGCCAGGTCAGTTCTCTGTACAAATACCTTAAGGGAGGATGTCACGAGGACAGAGCCAGACTTCTCAGTGGTGCCCAGCAACAGGACAAGGGGCAATGGGCACAAACTGAAATGTAAGAGGATCCAGTTGAATATGAGGAAGAACTTCTTGACTCTGAGGGTGACTGAGCCCTGGCACTGGCTGCCCAGGGGGGCTGTGGAGTCTCCTTCTCTGGAGATACTCAAACCCCACCTGGACACTGTCCTGTGCCCCCTGCTCTGGGTGACCCTGCTTGAGCAGGGGGGTGGGACTGGGTGAGCTCCCGAGGTCCCTTCCAGCCCCTGCCAGTCTGGGATTCTGTGATTCTTTGAACTCTTGGTATGATAAAGAACCACTTTATCCTGTAAGTTGAACGTAAATGACTACAGCCAGACTACTACTGTTGTGTGCACCATTTCGAGACATGAGCGCAATGTCGGACCGCTTGGCAAATCTTACTCATACGTGCCTTCTGTCTTATCTGACCATCTCTAAATCACACTGGTAGGCACAATGTACGAAAACTTTACACAGGTATTTTCATGCTGCCTGAGGGCTACACTTAACAGGTTCTAAAGGAGCCATTGCTTAATCCGCAAGGGATGAGCAGCAATAACTTTTTATCTCTATAGCATCTAGTAGATCACTGCTAAAATCCTTCTTGAACACAGGAGCTAGGTATCACGTGTCAACAGCGTATAAGCTGCCATTCAGGATTAGGTGACGCAGCTCGAGCACTGGCAGCCAGGTTCCAGATTTTGCCTTTGCCCACTCATTTCCTGGAGGGTGACAGAGGAACTCACGGACACTGCGCTGGTCATGCATCCACCAAGCGTGGCTTGTGGGCTAGATAGGAGAGGAAATCGTTTTACACCCCAAAGCCTGATGGAATCACTTAGATCCAACTTTGCGCTTTCTAGCCAGCAGTGCTTGGGAACTCTGTCCAGTCTTGGACCATGGCCTCATGTTTGTCACCACAGATTTGGGCCTTAGACAGAAGGAAAAGGTAATAGCTTGCAGTAAATCTGCTTCCCTTTGCCTACGGTGATGTACAAGGGCCTTCTGCAGCTGAAGTTAAGCACGCCTGTGTCTTGGATCATTACTGATGATTCATTCTCCCTCAGCCTCCGCAAAGGCATGTAGTCCCTGTGGGACAATTACGACGGCATGCTCCCTGGCCTGGACAGACTCTTGAGAAGACTTGGTGATGTCATGCTGGGCATGACAAAACACGCAAAGGAGAGGGAAGGTGATCGAAGAAGTGGGGAACCTGCCAGGTCTTTCCAGAAAAGGGAGTGCGAAGAGATGTTATCATTCTGTATTATTGTATAGCAATTACAGAAAAGGGTAGGAAATGCAACACAGACCAGAGTGCAGAGTTCATTGACTGTATCATGCGTTTCTCCTTGCTGGAATAACAGACCTTCTCTGCAGAAACAGGAAGTCTTCCAACCCAAGTGAACTAGAGCCAAAGATAAAAACTAGACCAAGAAATAATTTGTTTTAGCATCAAGCTGTCTTAGACTTTTCAGCAATGGGCAAGGGTGCAGGTTGGAAATTCTGATTAAACTGCAAATGCACTGGGTTTTTTGCCATCAGAAGAGAGTTCATAGAATCATAGAATGTTTCGGGTTGGAAGAGACCCCTAGAGGTCACCCAGCCCAACCCCCCTGCAGGGAGCAGGGACACCTTTAACCAGATCAGGCTGCTCACAGCCCCGTCCAACCTGGCCTGGAATGTTCCCAGGGATGGGGCCTCCCCCACCTCTCTGGGCAACCCCCGCCAGTGTTTCACTACGACAGCTTTTTAACTCTAGAGCCATCTGCAGAATGCCCCAAGTGTGTGAATACAGAAAAGCTTTCTGAAAACCATGAACATTATGGATTAAATAGAAGTAGGACACTAAAAGAAGATGCCAGTCCAAGAGTATCCGGCTCTGCTAGAAGCACGGTGAGGCATGGCCACTTCTGCAGCCAAAGGGACACAAGGGAAAGATTTATCAAGCAGCATATTAAGTTATCTTTGATATCTGTCACCAAGTGCTAAGGTTTCCATTTATATCTGTCAGCAGGAATGGCCTGAAATGAATGCCTGCAAAGAGCCGTGAGAGTAGCTGGGAGAGCTGATGGAGAGCCCAGGTTTGTAATCAGTGGATTCAGTTCCACTGGGAGGATCTAATCAGGAGTTTTCCTTATTCACCAACATATATTTGCATCAATGAAAAAATTCTACATACGGCTCCACATAGCCCTGTTATTACAAACAGGAGAGAAGTCCAAGCTCAGCAAAAGTAATCACCATTTTGGATTACAGTGCTCTGGAGAAGGAAAATACCACGTACCTATTATGCAATTTCTTTTCTATCATTACTCTTTGCTACACGCAGTTTGTATCTGTGGAACACGGACAAATTATCACATCCAAGAGATGGACAAACACTCTTATCAGGGAGTATTTTTCAATTTTTCTGCAAGACGCAAGCTCAACAAGAAAAGCCTTGGTAGGATTCAGAGAGGAATTATGGAAGCAAGTCCTCAGTGAATAATGGTGAAACCTTAATGGACAAAAAACCAAAAAAGGAAACCCAAGAACATCCTTGAAAGGTATTTCATCAGCTAAGACACAGAGAAAAATACATGCAATATGCCAGTGTCAAACTTAATATATAATAGCAAGAGTATTTACAATGAATAATACTTAAAATGAGCATCAAGTTTCCAATCTTTAAAGCTCCATGTTTGCATCAGCCAGTTGTTTTTACAATGCCCTTGAGAAGGAGGATTGCTGTTATTACTGTTTCCATCCTACAAAGCATGAAATTGAGATTTGGAGAAGCTGAGCGATTTGCCTAGAGTGATTTGCAAAGCTGGGATCAGAACCCTGGAGCACCTGGTGTCATCAGCAAGATGGAGATCAGCTTTGGTACAGCCAATAACAGGCAGGAAGACAGTGGAGTGACAATTACATCAATAGGTAGATAAGCAAATACTTTGTAAATAGAAAACACAAGAATTTTCCATAATTTAGCCGACAATGAGCAGATGGGAGCTGGGTCTGCTTGTAGTTCTCACTGCTATATCAGGGTGTCCTGGTTTCGGCTGGCTTAGAGTTAATTTTCTTCCTAGTAGCTGGCATAGCGCTGTGTTTTGGATTTAGTATGAGAAGGTTGCTAAGTCGTGCTCACACCAGGCAAGGACTTTTCAGCTTCCCATGCTCTGCCGGGGACTCAAGAAGCTGGGAGGGGGCACAGCCAGGACAGCTGACCCCAACTGGCCCCAGGGCTATTCCATACCATATGGTGTCATGCCCAGTATAGAAACTGGAGGGAGTTGGCTGGGGGGCAGTGACAGCTGCTTGGGATGGGCTGGCCATCGGTCAGTGGGCGGTGAGCGGTTGCATCATTTGGTTTTTCCCAGGTTTTGTTTCTCTTTTTCTTGTCGTTTTCCTATTCATTACAAACATTATTATTGTTATTATTATTATTATTATTATTATTATTATTTTATTAAACTGTTCCAATCTCAACCCACAAGTTTTATTACTTTTGCTCTTCCGATTCTTTCCCCCAACCCACCGAGGAGGGGAGAGCAAGTGAGCGGCTGGGTGGGACTTGGCTGCCGGCTGCGGCTACACCATGACAGAGGGCCTCCTGATAAGGCTCTCCAAGCCAGAGGCCAGCCCTGCAGAGGTTGGGGGGACATAAACAAGCCCAAGCTGTTTTGTTTCAGATGCCAGCCAGTGCCTGGCACTCAGCTTCTCTACCCTGGCACTCCCTGGTGGTTGCTTCAAGCCCAAACCTGAGCTCGGGCTGGCGGTCACGCAGGGTGGTGGACGGCAGCTTGGACTCCGGCAGGGATTCAGGGTTCGGTGTCGTGTCTGAGTCACCAAGTCTCCAGGGAAGTTGTCTTGGATGTGAAAACAGCCGGTGACTCAAGGAATATTTGTAATAACGTGAAATGCTGGATCTCCTTCTTGGGGGCACATTATACATTCTGTACTTCATATGCATTAGCTTAAGAAAGTCTTAAGCCTTAAACTATCCTGAGACTACCAAAGGACTTCCCTCTGAGGAAATCTAATCTTTCTTTCTCATTTTCATTGCTCTTTTGAACCTGATAATTTTGTGCAGTAGAACAGCCCTTGGGAATGCCATCACCGTGCCCATCCTGCTCTCCCCTGTAAAGCACAGCACAAGACACAAATGGAAAGCTGAAGTATAATTCCCTTCTCTCTATTTTTTGCAAAGCTGATTAAATGGGAACAGCACCTTTGCCTAGGGGAGGCTTTTCTGCTCATTTGTTACTTGAAGTAATAATTTTTCCTTGTCAGGCCTGCACTGCTGTTCCTGAAACGCCTGCCGGGAAATCCTCGTAAGCCATCATTTCTCTCCTCTTACTCCCTTGGGGCACAACGTTGCCTGCGAGGGGCTCCCAAGTCAACCGAGGACGGCTCATCAGAGGCATCGCCCGTGGCTGGCTCCAAGACTGTGGTGAGCAAATTTCCATCTGTAGACTCCAGTCTGGAAGTCAATGAAAGTTAATTCTGGAAAGAGCCTTCCATTATGCATGTAGATACCATCATTAACAGATCTCCTCATGAAAAAATGAAAATCTCTTTTAATAAAACGAGGCCTGTAACTGCTGGAAGCTCTTGAGGTGTGCTCTGGTGTAAAAGCAAGAGCTGGTTTTAATAAAAATTCCAAAATTTGGAAAGGAAAAAAGCTACCATGAAGACAACACAAATCCAGTAAAATCAAGGGTGAAATTATTATTGTCCTTTACAAAAACTGTAGAAATTCTCATCACCTTTGGCTGCAGAGACCTATGGTGAGGTCTGAAGTTCAAAAAGTAATGAAGAAACGTGGACATCTCTGCTTAGTGTTCAATAATTGGAAGAAAAAAACCCAGTGATTAGTGGGTTTTTTTCTCACTGAAAAATGAAGGACTATAGATTTCTCAATGAAATGAAATGAAATGTTAGCTCAGCATTACTTTTCCAATTCTTCTATGGAAAAAAGACAGATTCTGACCAGCCCTGCTCCTGATTCACTCCCGCTGCAGCAGCGCAGGTGCCTGATCCTGCCCATGCCACAGCCTCCACTCAGGATCTCGGCACCGATGAGGCACGCCATGGCACGGTGGCACAGGCTAATTACAGCTGTAACAAAGGCTGGACATACACAGAATCCACGCCACATTTAAGGTGTTCTGGATTTGCAGTGTCAAGATAAAATCCAGACTAATGAACCTACCCAAAGGCATAAGCAATATCCCTGAGACACCTGACGCGTCCTTCATGTGATGTGTCCAGGTGACCTGGATGCCAAACCCAATGCTGAACAACACATGGGTAAAAGCCAGCCAATATTAGCATGGCTGTCTTAATATTATTAATAAAATGAAAGATTCAGATGACAAAACATTTTAATTATTTCCCTTCTTCCTCGATTCAGCATTCCAAGACTAAAAAACAACTTTAATATCTTTTTTTAAAAAAATGATCTTTTCTAGCGCCTTTTCTAAATTTAACACATTTCCCCTAGATTATATTTGGAGAATTTCCAAGGTGCTGGTTGGAACTTGGTCAGAACTGTAGAGGATCAGGCTGCTTCTGAAATTCTCCATGTTACCGTTTTGGAAATGTTGTGAAATATCTTAAGTAGCTGCCCTCTCTTGGCAGTGAATATTCATAAGTAATTGCAACATTTGGGACTCGGGAAATAGCCTTTTCTTTTTGTTTTTGGTAAACATTTGAATATTTTGTCTACCCTCAAAAGCAGCAAAACAAATACCATGGAATCTCCAGTCTGAAAGGGGATGTGTTGATGCATGCAGGAGAAAGAGAAGTAACAAATAATCCCTGGTAGGCTCACGTGCAATATTTTCCTGTGCGCTCCAAAAGAAGAGCATTTCGAGGGCCAACGACCCAGACCCTGGCACGTTCTCACTCAACTGACGGCCACGCAGAACGGGACGGGCCCTGGCTGCGGCGCACTTGCAGAGAGGCATCAGGGGCCAGGGTGGTCTGGCTCTGGTCCCAGGGACCACAAAGCAGCTGAATGAGGGGGCACCCTCGCTTCTGGTCGCAAAGGGGTCGAACAGGCTCCATCAGATAGGACGGCTTTCCCACAGCTTTCACTTTCCGGGTAGACTCGCCCACGTTAGGGATGGATAATTGCTATGATGCTTCATTCCTCGGGCACTCTTGGGTATCATCTTTTTTTTTGTGTCACTGTTGTTTAGTTGCCATCACAAGTCAGACCTGATGATTCAGGAAGTAACATTTTTGATGTAGTTTTGAAACACGCTTCTGTTAACCAAAGCATCTTTCTGTTGTGGGATTTCTGGAGACAAACGCCTTTGGGGAAATATTTCCGGCTGCAAGAAAAAAAAAAAAATAGCTCTAGCCAGGTCACAAGGAGGAAGAATAAACAGCCCTTCTCCGGTGGCAACAGGCACAAGGAATGGTATAAATAGAGGACTGTGGGGACAGAGGGATTACAATCGGATCCCGTAGCGATCTGTGCAGCTTGCCTCGGGCTCCGCGTTGGATCCTCGTGCCCTCACTATGAGCTGTGCTGTCAGGCAGGTTGTTACTGCCTGTTCCCAAGGCAGGAGCAGCGCGGGCAGCTCTGCGGCTGGTAGCGGAAGGAAGGTCTCCTCCGGCTCCTCGGGAAGACACGCTGCCTATGACTTAGTTGGCAATTTTTCTGGTGGCAGTTTAAGCGAGGGATTTCTTGGGAAGCAGCTGAGCTCTGGCAGTGCTGCCGGCGGGAGCTTTGGAGCTACCCAGAGGGCTTGTTCCACCCTTGGATTCAGCGGTGGAGGCATCTGCACTCGAGGCGTTGGTGGTGGCTTCACCAGAGCCAGTGCTGGTTGCGGTGATGGGATCTTATTTGCTAACAATGAAAAGGCAACGATGCAGAACCTCAACGACCGCTTGGCCTCCTACCTGGACAAGGTGCGGCTCCTGGAGGGAGACAACGCCGACCTTGAGTGCAAGATCAGGGAGTGGTATGCCAAGGTCGGGCCCAGCTGCGAACCACGGGACTACAGTTGTTTTCATAAGGAAATCGAAGACCTTCAAAACCAGGTAAATCATTGCTTTTCAAGAAAATTCTAATATTTCTTTGGGCTTTGCTTTCACATGTGGATAGACCAATGTCAAATGGCAGAGGGTATAGCTATGTCTCTGGAGGTGCCCATGAAGCAAAAGTTTCTATGAAATGGATGGTTTGAGGGAGGAGAACACTGCATTTACAGAGAACTGGAGTTTCAGCACAACCTGCTCCATCAAGCTGCCACTCAGGTTTCCCCACTGTAACGCCATCTAACTGATAATCCCAATATACGGAATCATTATAAAATACGTGGGTTGCATTGCCCCAGGTAGATGTTTCCTCCAGGGCCTTCTGTAGCAGGAGGAAGCCACAAGCCCCAAACTCTCTCCTGCATTTTCTTTTCCAGATCCTCTGTGCAGCCATGGATACTAACAAAATCCTTCTGAATATTGATAACAACAGGATGACTGCTGATGACTTCAGAGTGAAGTGAGTACGGTCCTGTGCTGGACTGAGGGGTTGACACTGCCCGTGGAAGGGTAGGTGAGAGATGGTGATGGGGAAATCCTAACATTTGGCTTGTCATGCTGCTGCATTAAAATGCAGATCTCTGTGAAAGGCATGGGTACCGTTGACAACGTTCATAGCATTGCACGCCTGAAGCAAAAGAAGAACTTGGTCCTAAATTTTTTCCCCACAAACTCAACTCAAGGGCTTGCCATGGTTTACTGACATGCTGAACTGTCTTTGTTGCCTGTGGCTTAAGGTACGAGACTGAATGTGGTCTCCGACAAAATGTGGATGCGGACATTTGCAACTTACGCCCAGTCCTGGATCAGCTGGCCAGCTGCAAGACCGACCTGCAGCTCCAGTGTGAGGCTTTGACTGAAGAGATGTGTTGTCTCAAGACGAACCACGAGGAGGTCAGGTTGCCCCTTACTCTTAGAGCAATAAGAAGAAAGGGGAACCTCACTGCAGGGGGGTTGGACTAGATGACCTCTAAAGGTCCCTTCCAACCCAAAGTGTTCTATGATTCTATAAGAAGGGAAGTCCCCCCGAGTGTGAATGTTACTGATATGGTGCACATGTTCTCTGCAGGAAATGAACTGCTTGAGGAAACAGGCGACTGGAGACGTGAGCGTGGAGGTCAACGCCTGCCCTGGCCCAGACCTGAGGAAGATCCTGGAGGATCTGAGGTGCCAGTATGAAACATTGATGGAGCGCAACCGCAAAGAGACTGAGCAGTGGTATGCCTGCAAGGTACTATACACGTGCAGAGCTGTACCCGACTCTGCCTCATGGGGGAAAAGGGAAAAATGAGAGAATAAGAACACTTACTGGAGATATCTTAATATCAGTGATTCTGTCATGGACGTGCTTAGCATCTAACTGTACTGCCCACTTCCAGTGCTCTTCTGTTCATGGCAGAGGGGCCACCGCATGGTGTTACAGGGACACAACAGAATAAATGGGGGGGCTTTAGCTTTGGAAATGCTCAGGTGCGCTGCAGGGTGTGCACAAGCAGCGTGGTGAAGCCCCTGCCACAACGAGATGCTGCGGCGAGGTGAGGAAAGGGCTGCTCTGCTCTAACTTTGCAGGTGGAGGAGGTGAATCTGGAGGTCATCACAAGCAGCCAGGAGATCGAGTCAAGCAACAAACAGGTCACGGAGCTGAGACGTCAGCTGCAGGCCTTGGAAATCAATGTTCAAGCCCAGCTCACCATGGTAGGTGATGCCCCTATGATTCACATCTCAGACTCCCCAGCTCACTTTAGAACGCTGCGTGGCCAGAGCCGTAGGTGTAACCGGATGGGCTAAGCCTGCAGCACACCCAGCCACCTTTGTGCTCTTTCCATTCTCAGAAAGAAAACCTGGAATCCTCTCTGGCGGAAACTGAATGTCGCTACAACAAATACCTGGCTGAGCTGCAGAGCCAGATCTCCTGCGTGGAGCAGCGCCTGGCTGAAATACGAGCAGAAATGGAGTGCCAGAACCAGGAATACAAGACCCTCCTGGATGTCAAGTGCCGCTTGGAGCAGGAGATTCAGACCTACCACTGCCTGCTGGAGGGCGGACAGCACGACATCATGTACGCAGACTACAGACAGACCTGCGCACAGTAAAATCTCTGTGCTTTGACTTACAGGGATGTGAAAATTGGCGATACAAATGGTAAAAGCAACACTGTGGTGAGGAACCAGTACTGACCTGTTACCAGACAGGGCTTATTAGCAAAACCACAAGGCATGTGAGGATTTGGCTCTCTAGAGTCAAAAGTGTAGAGTGCAAGCCCCCGTTGTGGGCCAGTGAAGGCAGCCAGGAGAGGCCCCCAGAGCTGGCCCAGCCACCCGGGCAAGGTGCAGCAGCGCAGCTCGTTAAAGGGTGGTTTTCACTGTGAGCTGGGCAAGGTCTTCAATGAACACTGTCATTTAACTGAGTTTTATTGGCTTTGACACAGCTAGACGGGATCAGGGACTGGCAGTTAAATTAACTGAAACAATAAATTATCTAGACATTTTCAGTTTCACACAACAATTTTAATTAAAGTTTTGGGAAATTTAATTTGTATGCAAAGCAGTTGGCTCTTCCCTGCCTCACATTGCCTGAGATTTTGAAAGAGTGAGGCAAGCTGTTAATCTCATAAATGGCTGCATACACACATAACCGGCCTGAGCACCCACCTGCTCCATGAGTTTGGAAAAAGAGGAGTTTTCATGGTGGTGCCCTGAGGTGGGCTGTCCTGGACCCTCCAGTCCCAAATTAGTTACATGAAAAATCAGTTCTTGTTCCAAAATGCCAGTTGCGATGGATGAAATGACACTGTTAGAGCTTGTCTGAGAGCCTGGGGTAATCCGGCGTGTGTCAAGATGGAAAAGCAATAGCTGTCAACAGGCAGGCAGGATGGAGGATGTGCTAATTGTTGCTCTTAATGACCCTCATGGTTCCAAGGGGAAATGGCCAGTAGTGGCTGAAGAGACACTGCTAAAGCCAATGCTACGAGTAGCTCCATAGCTTGAGGTCAGGGGACATCTCCAGGGTGTTAATGTCCCCGGGCTTTGGTTTCCAGAGCTGTCTCTTTTCCACAGAGGGCCAGCGGGAAGAGGAGTCCCTGCAACTTCAGCTGGAAGAAGCGGTGGGCTTAAAGCCAGCCTGTGTCAGCCGTGCCTGCCCTAAGCCTGCACGCTCTGGGTGAGGATGTGTAAGGTGAGGTGTCCTCTAGAAGCCCGCCAATGCGCCCGTGAGTTGCTTCTTTAGTCCTGCTATGTGTTGCTGGGGAAGAGGAGGATGAGAGCTTTCCAGGCTTTTCTGTGTGGCGAAGAGGGGCGGGAGGCAGTTTCTTTTTCCCGGAGAGAGGCAGTGCAGGGAGTCAGATGTGCAGGATCGTGGTTGTGACTGCTGGTGGTAGAGCACGGGGATTAATTGAGCTTTGGGGAAAGCAGTGGCAAGGGATGCAGCTATGGGGCATTGATAAACTCATGCATAGAAAATACGTTTGACGCTGGGGGGTTACTAGTAGCAAATTTTAAATAAGACTTTCAGCACAACATGAAAATGAGGAACTGGCAGGGGGAATCAGTGAGTCACGAGTCTTTCAACAAATATATAAAATTAAGCAAGCTAGGAAGAGGAGGGAAAAGAAAGGTCAGTACAGGAGCAAGGGGGATGGAAGGGAAAGGCATGGTATGCAGATGAAAGCCCTGACAGAGTAATGCTTCCTGCTCTCCCTCGGCAGGTCACCGCCGGTGAGGGCTGCCCTGCCAGCCCCACTGCACATCCCCCTGAGGAGTTCTCTCGAAGAACAAACCGTTTGGAAAAAGCAAGGCAAAAATAACCTGACAGCTCGCAGTTCTGCTTATAGCACCAGAAGGGACTTGGCAGAACGGCTGCCTTCCCGCCACCCACGCTGCCTGCCGTCTGCATCCTCTGCTACCGCTTTGATCCAGTCACTGGTCCTCACCTGGGCTCATCTGTTTTGCCATCGGTTGTCTAACAACTACCAAAGCTTGTCTCTAATAAACCTTTGCTACTCCAGACACAGCCTTGAACCTGAGAAATAATTTCCACAAGTAAATTAACATACAAATATTTAAAAAATCGTTAGGCAGATAGTTATATTGGTCCTTTGGTTAGAAATCCCCCTTTGAACTATGCCCACAAAGCAATCGTTACAAGGGGAAAAGAAAAATAAGCAATGTTCCCATCTGCCGCACCGCTCCAGCTGAATTCAGTGGCTGCAGGACGGTGACGGAGCGGCAGCTGCAGGAGGATGGAGCAAAGGGAGCAGCTGATGCTGTGGAAAGGGACATTTGCCACCGGAGGAGGAAGCATCAGCTAAGACACGAGGTAGGAGGTGATGAGGAAGGAAACATCCAGGGAGGTTGGATGGAGAGCAGGGAAGGAGTTTCAAGGCAGTCTGACCGTCAGTCTTCTGTTGAAAGAGACTTCTGAGCAAAAATCAAGCTTTCATTAAAGTAGGTGTGTGATAATATAATATAATATAATATAATATAATATAATATAATATAATATAAT